>JANJGN010003688.1:5000-41660 GCA_026770705.1 Isurus oxyrinchus | reverse complement strand
TCCAACCCTCACCTCCCTCTCCCTCCAATCCTCACCTCCCTCTCCCTCCAACCCTCACTTCCGTCTCCCTCCAAACTTCACCTCCCTCTCCCTCCCACCCCTCACCTCCCTCTCCCTCCAACCCTCACCTCCCTCTCCCTCCCACCCCTCACCTCCCTCTGCCTCCAACCCTCACCTCCCTCTCCCTCCAACCCTCACCTACTTCTCCCTCCAACCTTCACCTCCCTCTCCCTCCCACCCTCACCTCCCTCTCCGTGCAAACTTCACCTCCCTCTACCTCCCACCCTCACCTCCCTCTCCCTCCAAACCCTCGCCTCCCTCTCCCTCCCACCCTCACCCACCCTCTCCCTCCAAACCTCACCTCCCTCTCCCTTCCACCCTCACCTCATTCTCTCTCCAACCCTCACCTCATTCTCACTTTCCCACTCTTCATTAACCCCTACTCCCCTGCCCCCTCTCCCTCTCTCTCCCTCACCCTCTATCTCCCTCACCCTCTCTCCCTTCCCGACTCTCTCTCCCTCCCCGACTCTCTCTCCCCCCACCCTCTCTCCCTCCCCCTCCCCCCACCTTCCCTCTCACTCCCCCACCCCCACTCTCTCTCCCTCCCTGATTGTCTCTCCCCCTCACCCTCTCCCCCTCCCCCTCCCCCCACCCTGCCTCCCCCACCCCCACTCTCTCTCCCTCCTCCTCTCTCTGACCCAACCACTCTGTCTCTGCCTCACTCTCTCATCTCCCCCACTCTGCCTTCCTCCCCCACTCTCCCTCTCTCCGCCGGCCGCTCTCTCTCTGCCTCACTCCCTCTCCCTCCCTGACTCTCTCTGCACCCCACCTCCCTCTCCCTCCCCAACTCTCTCTCTCCCCCCCCCCAACCCCCTCCCCACCCCCGACCACCCTCTCTCCCGACCACCCTCTCTTCCGACCACCCTCTCTCCCGACCACTCTCTCTCCCGACCACCCTCTCTCCCGACCACTCTCTCTCCCGACCACTCTCTCTCCCGACCACCCTCTCTCCCGACCACCCTCTCTCCTGAACCCACCCTCTCCCTCTGTCGCTCTTTGTCTCTTCCTCTCTCTCTTTATATCTCCGTATCCCCCCCTCCTCTCTCCTCCAACCCCGCTTCTCTCCCTCCCTCGTCTCCCCACCCCACCCATCCCACCTCTCGGCCTTCCCTCTGTTTCCCCACCCGCTCTCTCCCTCCCTGTCTCGCTCGCTCTCTGTTCCTTACTAACTCCCTCTTACCCTCCCCCCTTCCTCCATCTCCCCCTCCCCTCTCTCCCCTCGTCCTCTCCCCCGCATCTCTCTCTCTCTCTCCCTGTTTCCTCTCTGCAGCAAGCCCTGGTGATTCGAGAAGGCGAGAAACTTCAGATCAACGCTGAGGAGGTTGTAACTGGTGACCTGGTGGAGGTGAAGGGGGGAGATCGCATCCCAGCGGACCTCCGCATCATCTCATCCCATGGCTGCAAGGTCAGGGAAACAGAGAGAGGGAGGGGGAGAGAGAGAGAGAGAGAGAGAGGCGTGGGGAAAGACAGAGAGGGGCATAGTGAGAGGCACAGAGAGAGAGTGAGACAGAGGGAAAGACGGATGAGAGGCAGAGAAGGAGGCGGAGACAGGCAGAAAGAGAGGGCGAGACAGATAGAGAGAGATAGAGAGGGATAGGGACAGATAGAGAGACAGACAGAGAGAAACATAGACTTATTCAGAGAGACAGAGACAGAGAGAGACAGAGAGAGAAAGACAGAGATAGAAAGACCCCCTGTAAATATTAACACACTCCCGGAGACACCCTGTAAATATTAACACAATCCCGGAGACCCCCTGTAAATATTAACACAATCCCGGAGACCCCCTGTCAATATTAACACACTCCCGGAGACCCCCTGTCAATATTAACACACTCCCGGAGACGCCCTGTAAATATTAACACGCTCCCGGAGACCCCCTGTAAATATTAACACAATCCCGGAGACCCCCCTGTCAATATTAACACACTCCCGGAGACCCCCTGTAAATATTAACACTCTCCCGGAGACCCCCTGTAAATATTAACACACTCCCGGAGACGCCCTGTAAATATTAACACACTCCCGGAGACCCCCCTGTAAATATTAACACACTCCCGGAGACGCCCTGTCAATATTAACACACTCCCGGAGACCCCCTGTAAATATTAACACACTCCCAGAGAGACCCTGTAAATATTAACACACTCCCGGAGACCCCCTGTAAATATTAACACACTCCCGGAGACGCTCTGTAAATATTAACACACTCCCGGAGACCCTCTGTATATATTAACACACTCCCGGAGACCCCCTGTAAATATTAACACACTCCCGGAGACCCTCTGTATATATTAACACACTCCCAGAGATTCCCTGTAAATATTAACTCACTCCCGGAGACCCCCTGTAAATATTAACACACTCCCAGAGATTCCCTGTAAATATTAACTCACTCCCGGAGACCCACTGTAAATATTAACACACTCCCGGAGACCCACTGTCAATATTAACACACTCCCGGAGACCCCTGTCAATATTAACACTCCCGGAGACCCCCTGTAAATATTAACACACACCCGGAGACACCCTGTCAATATTAACACACTCCCGGAGACGCCCTGTCAATATTAACACACTCCCGGAGACCCCCTGTCAATATTAACACACTCCCGGAGACCCCCTGTAAATATTAACACACTCCCGGAGACCCCCTGTAAATATTAACACACTCCCGGGGACACCCCCTGTAAATATTAACACACTCCCGAAGACCCATTGTAAATATTAACACACACCCAGAGACCCCCTGTAAATATTAACAAACTCCCGGAGACCCCCTGTAAATATTAACACACTCCCGGAGACCCCCTGTAAATATTAACACACTCCCGGAGACCCCCTGTAAATATTAACACACACCCGGAGACACCCTGTAAATATTAACACACTCCCGGGGACACCCCCTGTAAATATTAACACACTCCCGAAGACCCATTGTAATATTAACACACACCCAGAGACCCCCTGTAAATATTAACACACTCCCGGAGACCCCCTGTAAATATTAACACACTCCCAGAGACCCCCTGTAAATATTAACACACTTCCGGAGACCCCCTGTAAATATTAACATACTCCCGGAGACCCCCTGTAAATATTAACACACTCCCGGAGACCCCCTGTCAATATTAACACACACCCGGAGACCCCCTGTAAATATTAACACACTCCCGGAGACCCCCTGTAAATATTAACACACTCCCAGAGACCCCCTGTAAATATTAACACACATCCGGAGACCCCCTGTAAATATTAACACACTCCCGGCCGCACCCTGTAAATATTAAAACACTCCCGGAGACCCCCTGTCAATATTAACACTCTCCCTGAGACCCCGTGTACATATTAACACACATCCGGAGACCCCCTGTAAATATGAAAACACATCCGGAGACCCCCTGTAAATATTAACACACTCCCGTAGACCCCCCCCGTAAATATTAACACACACCCGGGGCCCCCCCTGTAAATATTAACACACTCCCGGAGACCCCAGTAAATATTAACACACTTCCGGAGACCCCCTGTAAATATTAACACACTCCCGGAGACCCCCTGTCAATATTAACACACTCCCGGGGACACCCTGTAAATATTAACACACTCCCGGGGACACCCTGTAAATATTAAAACACTCCCGGAGACCCCCTGTAAATATTAACACTCTCCCGGGGACCCCCTGTAAATATTAACACACTCCCGGAGACCCCCTGTCAATATTAACACACTCCCGGGGACACCCTGTAAATATTAACACGCACAAGGAGACCCCCTGTAAATATTAACACGCTCCCGGAGACCCCCCTGTCAATATTAACACACTCCCTGAGACCCTCTGTAAATATTAACACACAACCCGGAGACCCCCTGTAAATATTAACACACTCCCGGAGACCCCCTGTAAATATTAACACACTCCCGGAGACCCCCTGTAAATATTAACACTCTCCCGGGGACCCCCTGTAAATATTAACACACTCCCGGAGACCCCCTATAAATATTAACACACTCCCGGAGACCCCCCTGTAAATATGAACACACATCCAGAGACCGCTGTAAATATTAACACACTCCCGAAGACCCATTGTAAATATTAACACACAACCGGAGAAAGCCTGTAAATATTAACACACATCCGGAGACCCCCTGTAAATATTACCACACTCCCCGACACACCCTGTAAATATTAACACACTGCCGGAGAACCCTGTAAATATTAACACATTCCCGGACACACCCTGTAAATATTAATACACTCCCGGACACCCCCTGTCAATATTAACACGCACCCGGGGACCCCCTGTCAATATTAACTCACACCCGGAGACCCCCTGTAAATATTAACACACTCCCGGAGACCCCCTGTAAATATTAACACACTCCCGGAGACCCCCTGTAAGTATTAAAACACTTCCGGAGACACCCTATAAATATTAACACTCTCCCGTAGACTCCCTGTAAATATTAACACACACAAGGAGACCCCCTGTAAATATTAACACTCTCCCTGTGACCCACTGTAAATATTAACACACACCCGGAGACCCCCCATCAATATTAACACACTCCCGGAGACTCCCTGTAAACATTAACAACTCCCAGAGAACCACTGTAAATATTAACACACTCCCGGAGACCCCTTCTAAATATTAACACATTGCCGGACACACCCTGTAAATATTAACACACTCCCGGAGACCCCCTGTCAATATTAACACACTCCCAGAGACCCCCTGTAAATATTAACACACTCCCAGAGACCCCCTGTACATATTAACACACTCCCAGAGACCCCCTGTAAATACTAACACACATCCGGAGACCCCCTGTAAATATGAAAACACATACAGAGACACCCTGTAAATATTAACACACTCCCGGGGACCCCCTGTCAATATTAACTCACACCCGGAGACCCCCTGTAAATATTAACACACTCCCGGAGACCCCCTGTCAATATTAACACACTCCCAGAGACCCCCTGTAAATATTAACACACTCCCAGAGACTCCCTGTACATATTAACACACTCCCAGAGACCCCCTGTAAATACTAACACACATCCGGAGACCCCCTGTAAATATGAAAACACATACAGAGACACCCTGTAAATATTAACACACTCCCGGGGACCCCCCTGTCAATATTAACTCACACCCGGAGACCCCCTGTAAATATTAACACACTCCCGGAGACCCCCTGTAAGTATTAAAACACTTCCGGAGACACCCTATAAATATTAACACACTCCCGGAGACCCCCTGTCAATATTAACACATTGCCGGACACACCCTGTAAATGTTAATGCACTCCCGGAGAACCCCTGTCAATATTAACTCACACCCGGAGACCCCCTGTAAATATTAACACACTCCCGGAGACCCCCTGTAAATATTAACACACTCCCAGAGACCCCCTGTAAATATTAACACACTCCCGGAGACCCCCTGTAAATATTAACACACTCCCAGAGACCCCCTGTAAATATTAACACACATCCGGAGACCCCCTGTAAATATTAACACACTCCCGGCCGCACCCTGTAAATATTAAAACACTCCCGGAGACCCCCTGTCAATATTAACACTCTCCCTGAGACCCCGTGTACATATTAACACACATCCGGAGACCCCCTGTAAATATGAAAACACATCCGGAGACCCCCTGTAAATATTAACACACTCCCGTAGACCCCCCCCGTAAATATTAACACACACCCGGGGCCCCCCCTGTAAATATTAACACACTCCCGGAGACCCCAGTAAATATTAACACACTTCCGGAGACCCCCTGTAAATATTAACACACTCCCGGAGACCCCCTGTCAATATTAACACACTCCCGGAGACCCCCTGTAAATATTAACACTCTCCCGGGGACCCCCTGTAAATATTAACACACTCCCGGAGACCCCCTGTCAATATTAACACAGTCCCGGGGACACCCTGTAAATATTAACACGCACAAGGAGACCCCCTGTAAATATTAACACGCTCCCGGAGACCCCCTGTCAATATTAACACACTCCCTGAGACCCTCTGTACATATTAACACACTCCCGGAGACCCCCTGTAAATATTAACACTCTCCCGGGGACCCCCTGTAAATATTAACACACTCCCGGAGACCCCCTGTAAATATTAACACACTCCCGGAGACCCCCTGTAAATATTAACACTCTCCCGGGGACCCCCTGTAAATATTAACACACTCCCGGAGACCCCCTATAAATATTAACACACTCCCGGAGACCCCCCTGTAAATATGAACACACATCCAGAGACCGCTGTAAATATTAACACACTCCCGAAGACCCATTGTAAATATTAACACACAACCGGAGAAAGCCTGTAAATATTAACACACATCCGGAGACCCCCTGTAAATATTACCACACTCCCCGACACACCCTGTAAATATTAACACACTGCCGGAGAACCCTGTAAATATTAACACATTCCCGGACACACCCTGTAAATATTAATACACTCCCGGACACCCCCTGTCAATATTAACACGCACCCGGGGACCCCCTGTCAATATTAACTCACACCCGGAGACCCCCTGTAAATATTAACACACTCCCGGAGACCCCCTGTAAATATTAACACACTCCCGGAGACCCCCTGTAAGTATTAAAACACTTCCGGAGACACCCTATAAATATTAACACTCTCCCGTAGACTCCCTGTAAATATTAACACACACAAGGAGACCCCCTGTAAATATTAACACTCTCCCTGTGACCCACTGTAAATATTAACACACACCCGGAGACCCCCCATCAATATTAACACACTCCCGGAGACTCCCTGTAAACATTAACAACTCCCAGAGAACCACTGTAAATATTAACACACTCCCGGAGACCCCTTCTAAATATTAACACATTGCCGGACACACCCTGTAAATATTAACACACTCCCGGAGACCCCCTGTCAATATTAACACACTCCCAGAGACCCCCTGTAAATATTAACACACTCCCAGAGACCCCCTGTACATATTAACACACTCCCAGAGACCCCCTGTAAATACTAACACACATCCGGAGACCCCCTGTAAATATGAAAACACATACAGAGACACCCTGTAAATATTAACACACTCCCGGGGACCCCCTGTCAATATTAACTCACACCCGGAGACCCCCTGTAAATATTAACACACTCCCGGAGACCCCCTGTCAATATTAACACACTCCCAGAGACCCCCTGTAAATATTAACACACTCCCAGAGACTCCCTGTACATATTAACACACTCCCAGAGACCCCCTGTAAATACTAACACACATCCGGAGACCCCCTGTAAATATGAAAACACATACAGAGACACCCTGTAAATATTAACACACTCCCGGGGACCCCCTGTCAATATTAACTCACACCCGGAGACCCCCTGTAAATATTAACACACTCCCGGAGACCCCCTGTAAGTATTAAAACACTTCCGGAGACACCCTATAAATATTAACACACTCCCGGAGACCCCCTGTCAATATTAACACATTGCCGGACACACCCTGTAAATGTTAATGCACTCCCGGAGAACCCCTGTCAATATTAACTCACACCCGGAGACCCCCTGTAAATATTAACACACTCCCGGAGACCCCCTGTAAATATTAACACACTCCCAGAGACCCCCTGTAAATATTAACACACTCCCGGAGACCCCCTGTAAATATTAACACACTCCCAGAGACCCCCTGTAAATATTAACACACATCCGGAGACCCCCTGTAAATATTAACACACTCCCGGCCGCACCCTGTAAATATTAAAACACTCCCGGAGACCCCCTGTCAATATTAACACTCTCCCTGAGACCCCGTGTACATATTAACACACATCCGGAGACCCCCTGTAAATATGAAAACACATCCGGAGACCCCCTGTAAATATTAACACACTCCCGTAGACCCCCCCCGTAAATATTAACACACACCCGGGGCCCCCCTGTAAATATTAACACACTCCCGGAGACCCCAGTAAATATTAACACACTTCCGGAGACCCCCTGTAAATATTAACACACTCCCGGAGACCCCCTGTCAATATTAACACACTCCCGGGGACCCCCTGTAAATATTAACACACTCCCGGAGACCCCCTGTCAATATTAACACAGTCCCGGGGACACCCTGTAAATATTAACACGCACAAGGAGACCCCCTGTAAATATTAACACGCTCCCGGAGACCCCCTGTCAATATTAACACACTCCCTGAGACCCTCTGTACATATTAACACACTCCCGGAGACCCCCTGTAAATATTAACACTCTCCCGGGGACCCCCTGTAAATATTAACACACTCCCGGAGACCCCCTGTAAATATTAACACACTCCCGGAGACCCCCTGTAAATATTAACACTCTCCCGGGGACCCCCTGTAAATATTAACACACTCCCGGAGACCCCCTATAAATATTAACACACTCCCGGAGACCCCCCTGTAAATATGAACACACATCCAGAGACCGCTGTAAATATTAACACACTCCCGAAGACCCATTGTAAATATTAACACACAACCGGAGAAAGCCTGTAAATATTAACACACATCCGGAGACCCCCTGTAAATATTACCACACTCCCCGACACACCCTGTAAATATTAACACACTGCCGGAGAACCCTGTAAATATTAACACATTCCCGGACACACCCTGTAAATATTAATACACTCCCGGACACCCCCTGTCAATATTAACACGCACCCGGGGACCCCCTGTCAATATTAACTCACACCCGGAGACCCCCTGTAAATATTAACACACTCCCGGAGACCCCCTGTAAATATTAACACACTCCCGGAGACCCCCTGTAAGTATTAAAACACTTCCGGAGACACCCTATAAATATTAACACTCTCCCGTAGACTCCCTGTAAATATTAACACACACAAGGAGACCCCCTGTAAATATTAACACTCTCCCTGTGACCCACTGTAAATATTAACACACACCCGGAGACCCCCCATCAATATTAACACACTCCCGGAGACTCCCTGTAAACATTAACAACTCCCAGAGAACCACTGTAAATATTAACACTCTCCCTGTGACCCACTGTAAATATTAACACACACCCGGAGACCCCCCATCAATATTAACACACTCCCGGAGACTCCCTGTAAACATTAACAACTCCCAGAGAACCACTGTAAATATTAACACACTCCCGGAGACCCCCTCTAAATATTAACACATTGCCGGACACACCCTGTAAATATTAACACACTCCCGGAGACCCCCTGTCAATATTAACACACTCCCAGAGACTCCCTGTACATATTAACACACTCCCAGAGACCCCCTGTAAATATTAACACACATCCGGAGACCCCCTGTAAATATGAAAACACATACAGAGACACCCTGTAAATATTAACACACTCCCGGAGACCCCCTGTAAATATTAACACACACCCGGAGACCCCCTGTAAATATTAACACACTCCCGGGGACGCTCTGTAAATATTAACACACTCCCGGAGACGCCCTGTCAATATTAAAACACTTCCGGAGACACCCTATAAATATTAACACACTCCCGGAGAACCCCTGTCAATATTAACTCACACCCGGAGACCCCCTGTAAATATTAACACACTCCCGGAGACCCCCTGTAAATATTAACACACTCCCAGAGACCCCCTGTAAATATTAACACACTCCCGGAGACCCCCTGTAAGTATTACAACACTTCCGGAGACACCCTATAAATATTAACACTCTCCCGTAGACCCCCTGTAAATATTAACACACACAAGGAGACCCCCTGTAAATATTAACACTCTCCCTGTGATCCACTGTAAATATTAACACACACCCGGAGACCCCCCATCAATATTAACACACTCCCGGAGACTCCCTGTAAACATTAACAACTCCCAGAGAACCACTGTAAATATTAAAACACTCCCGGAGACCCCCTCTAAATATTAACACATTGCCGGACACACCCTGTAAATATTAACACACTCCCGGAGACCCCCTGTAAATATTAACACACTCCCGGAGACACCCTGTAAATATTAACACACTCCCGGAGACCCCTGTAAATATTAACACACTCCCGGAGACCCCCTGTCAATATTAACACACTCCCGGAGACCCCCTGTCAATATTAACTCACACCCGGAGACCCCCTGTCAATATTAACACACACCCGAAGACCCCCTATAAATACTAGCACACATACAGAGACCCCCTGTAAATATGAAAACACATACAGAGACACCCTGTAAATATTAACACACTCCCGGGGACCCCCTGTCAATATTAACTCACACCCGGAGACCCCCTGTAAGTATTAAAACACTTCCGGAGACACCCTATAAATATTAACACACTCCCGGAGACCCCCTGTCAATATTAACACATTGCCGGACACACCCTGTAAATATTAACACACTCCCGGAGAACCCCTGTCAATATTAACACACTCCCAGAGACCACCTGTACATATTAACACACTCCCGGGGACCCCCTGTCAATATTAACGCACTCCCGGGGACCCTCTATAAATATTAACACACTCCTGGAGACCCCCTGTAAATATTAACACACTCCCGGAGACCCCCTGTCAATATTAACACACTCCTGGAGACCCCCTGTAAATATTAACACACTCCTGGAGACCCCCTGTAAATATTAACACACTCCCAGAGACTCCCTGTACATATTAACACACTCCCAGAGACCCCCTGTAAATACTAACACACATCCGGAGACCCCCTGTAAATATGAAAACACATACAGAGACACCCTGTAAATATTAACACACTCCCGGGGACCCCCTGTCAATATTAACTCACACCCGGAGACCCCCTGTAAATATTAACACACTCCCGGAGACCCCCTGTAAGTATTAAAACACTTCCGGAGACACCCTATAAATATTAACACACTCCCGGAGACCCCCTGTCAATATTAACACATTGCCGGACACACTCTGTAAATGTTAATGCACTCCCGGAGAACCCCTGTCAATATTAACTCACACCCGGAGACCCCCTGTAAATATTAACACACTCCCGGAGACCCCCTGTAAATATTAACACACTCCCAGAGACCCCCTGTAAATATTAACACACTCCCGGAGACCCCCTGTAAATATTAACACACTCCCAGAGACCCCCTGTAAATATTAACACACATCCGGAGACCCCCTGTAAATATTAACACACTCCCGGCCGCACCCTGTAAATATTAAAACACTCCCGGAGACCCCCTGTCAATATTAACACTCTCCCTGAGACCCCGTGTACATATTAACACACATCCGGAGACCCCCTGTAAATATGAAAACACATCCGGAGACCCCCTGTAAATATTAACACACTCCCGTAGACCCCCCCCGTAAATATTAACACACACCCGGGGGCCCCCTGTAAATATTAACACACTCCCGGAGACCCCAGTAAATATTAACACACTTCCGGAGACCCCCTGTAAATATTAACACACTCCCGGAGACCCCCTGTCAATATTAACACACTCCCGGAGACCCCCTGTAAATATTAACACTCTCCCGGGGACCCCCTGTAAATATTAACACACTCCCGGAGACCCCCTGTCAATATTAACACAGTCCCGGGGACACCCTGTAAATATTAACACGCACAAGGAGACCCCCTGTAAATATTAACACGCTCCCGGAGACCCCCTGTCAATATTAACACACTCCCTGAGACCCTCTGTACATATTAACACACTCCCGGAGACCCCCTGTAAATATTAACACTCTCCCGGGGACCCCCTGTAAATATTAACACACTCCCGGAGACCCCCTGTAAATATTAACACACTCCCGGAGATCCCCTGTAAATATTAACACTCTCCCGGGGACCCCCTGTAAATATTAACACACTCCCGGAGACCCCCTATAAATATTAACACACTCCCGGAGACCCCCCTGTAAATATGAACACACATCCAGAGACCGCTGTAAATATTAACACACTCCCGAAGACCCATTGTAAATATTAACACACAACCGGAGAAAGCCTGTAAATATTAACACACATCCGGAGACCCCCTGTAAATATTACCACACTCCCCGACACACCCTGTAAATATTAACACACTGCCGGAGAACCCTGTAAATATTAACACATTCCCGGACACACCCTGTAAATATTAATACACTCCCGGACACCCCCTGTCAATATTAACACGCACCCGGGGACCCCCTGTCAATATTAACTCACACCCGGAGACCCCCTGTAAATATTAACACACTCCCGGAGACCCCCTGTAAATATTAACACACTCCCGGAGACCCCCTGTAAGTATTAAAACACTTCCGGAGACACCCTATAAATATTAACACTCTCCCGTAGACTCCCTGTAAATATTAACACACACAAGGAGACCCCCTGTAAATATTAACACTCTCCCTGTGACCCACTGTAAATATTAACACACACCCGGAGACCCCCCATCAATATTAACACACTCCCGGAGACTCCCTGTAAACATTAACAACTCCCAGAGAACCACTGTAAATATTAACACTCTCCCTGTGACCCACTGTAAATATTAACACACACCCGGAGACCCCCCATCAATATTAACACACTCCCGGAGACTCCCTGTAAACATTAACAACTCCCAGAGAACCACTGTAAATATTAACACACTCCCGGAGACCCCCTCTAAATATTAACACATTGCCGGACACACCCTGTAAATATTAACACACTCCCGGAGACCCCCTGTCAATATTAACACACTCCCAGAGACTCCCTGTACATATTAACACACTCCCAGAGACCCCCTGTAAATATTAACACACATCCGGAGACCCCCTGTAAATATGAAAACACATACAGAGACACCCTGTAAATATTAACACACTCCCGGAGACCCCCTGTAAATATTAACACACACCCGGAGACCCCCTGTAAATATTAACACACTCCCGGGGACGCTCTGTAAATATTAACACACTCCCGGAGACGCCCTGTCAATATTAAAACACTTCCGGAGACACCCTATAAATATTAACACACTCCCGGAGAACCCCTGTCAATATTAACTCACACCCGGAGACCCCCTGTAAATATTAACACACTCCCGGAGACCCCCTGTAAATATTAACACACTCCCAGAGACCCCCTGTAAATATTAACACACTCCCGGAGACCCCCTGTAAGTATTACAACACTTCCGGAGACACCCTATAAATATTAACACTCTCCCGTAGACCCCCTGTAAATATTAACACACACAAGGAGACCCCCTGTAAATATTAACACTCTCCCTGTGATCCACTGTAAATATTAACACACACCCGGAGACCCCCCATCAATATTAACACACTCCCGGAGACTCCCTGTAAACATTAACAACTCCCAGAGAACCACTGTAAATATTAAAACACTCCCGGAGACCCCCTCTAAATATTAACACATTGCCGGACACACCCTGTAAATATTAACACACTCCCGGAGACCCCCTGTAAATATTAACACACTCCCGGAGACACCCTGTAAATATTAACACACTCCCGGAGACCCCTGTAAATATTAACACACTCCCGGAGACCCCCTGTCAATATTAACACACTCCCGGAGACCCCCTGTCAATATTAACTCACACCCGGAGACCCCCTGTCAATATTAACACACACCCGAAGACCCCCTATAAATACTAGCACACATACAGAGACCCCCTGTAAATATGAAAACACATACAGAGACACCCTGTAAATATTAACACACTCCCGGGGACCCCCTGTCAATATTAACTCACACCCGGAGACCCCCTGTAAGTATTAAAACACTTCCGGAGACACCCTATAAATATTAACACACTCCCGGAGACCCCCTGTCAATATTAACACATTGCCGGACACACCCTGTAAATATTAACACACTCCCGGAGAACCCCTGTCAATATTAACACACTCCCAGAGACCACCTGTACATATTAACACACTCCCGGGGACCCCCTGTCAATATTAACGCACTCCCGGGGACCCTCTATAAATATTAACACACTCCTGGAGACCCCCTGTAAATATTAACACACTCCCGGAGACCCCCTGTCAATATTAACACACTCCTGGAGACCCCCTGTAAATATTAACACACTCCTGGAGACCCCCTGTAAATATTAACACACTCCTGGAGACCCCCTGTAAATATTAACACACACCCGGGGACCCCCTGTCAATATTAACACACACCCGGAGACCCGCTGTAAATATTAACACACTCCCGGAGACCCCCTGTAAATATTAACACACTCCCGGGGACACCCTATAAATATTAACACACTCCCGGAGACCCCCTGTAAATATTAACACACTCCCAGAGACCCCCTGTAAATATTAACACACTCCCGGAGACCCCAGTAAATATTAACACACTCCCAGAGACCCCCTGTAAATATTAACACACACCCGGAGAACCACTGTAAATATTAACACACACCCGGAGACCCCCTGTAAATATTAACACACACCCGGAGACCCCCTGTAAATATTAACACACTCCCGGAGACCCCCTGTAAATATTAACACACGCCCGGAGACACCCTGTAAATATTAACACACTCCCAGAGACCCCATGTAAATATTAACACACGCCCGGAGACCCCCTGTAAATATTAACACAATCCCAAAGACCCCCTGTCAATATTAACACACTCCCGGAGACCCCCTGTAAATATTAACACACTCCCGGAGACCCCCTGTAAATATTAACACACTCCCGGAGACCCCCTGTAAATATTAACACACTCCCGGAGACCCCCTGTAAATATTAACACACATCCGGAGACCCCTTGTAAATATGAACACACATCCAGAGACCGCTGTAAATATTAACACACTCCCGAAGACCCATTGTAAATATTAACACACTCCCGAAGACCCATTGTAAATATTAACACACAACCGGAGACCCCCTGTAAATATTAACACTCTCCCTGAGCCCCCTGTAAATATTAACACACTCCCGGAGACCCCCTGTAAATATTAACACACTCCCGGAAACCCCCAGTAAATATTAACACACTCCCGGGGACCCCCTGTAAATATTAACACACTCCTGGAGATCCCCTGTAAATATGAACACACTGCCGGAGACCCCTGTAAATATTAACACACTGCTGGAGACCCCTGTAAATATTAACAAACACCCGGCCACACTCTGTAAATATTAAAACACTCCCAGAGACCCCCTGTCAATATTAACACTCTCCCTGAGACCCCCTGTAAATATTAACACACTCCCGGAGACCCCCTGTACATATTAACACACTCCCGGCCACACCCTGTAAATATTAAAACACTCCCAGAGACCCCCTGTCAATATTAACACTCTCCCTGAGACCCCCTGTACATATTAACACACTCCCGGAGACCCCCTGTAAATATTAACACACTCCCGGAGACCCCCTGTAAATATTAACACACTCCCGGAGACCCTCTGTCAATATTAACACACATCCGGAGACCCCCTGTAAATATTAACACACTCCCAGAGACCCCCTGTAAATATGAAAACACATCCAGAGACCCCCTGTAAATATGAACACACTCCTGAAGACCCCCTGTAAATATTAGCACACAGCCGGACAAGCCTTGTAAATATTAACACACATCCGGAGGCCCCCTGTAAATATTAACACTCTCCCTGTGACCCACTGTAAATATTAACACACACCCGGAGACCCCCTGTAAATATTAACACACACCCGGAAACCCCCCATCAATATTAACACACTCCCGGAGACTCCCTGTAAATATTAACACACTCCCAGAGAACCACTGTAAATATTAAAACACTCCCGGAGACACCCTGTAAATATTAACACACTCCCGGAGACCTCCCCTGTAAATATTAACACACTCCCGGAGACCCCCTGTAAATATTAACACACATCCGGAGACCCCCTGTAAATAGTAACACATTGCCGGACACACCCTGTAAATATTAAAACACTCCCGGAGACCCCCTCTAAATATTAACACATTGCCGGACACACCCTGTAAATATTAATACACTCCCGGAGACCCCCTGTCAACATTAACACACTCCCGGAGACCCCCTGTAAATATTAACACATTCCGGAGACCCCCTGTAAATATTAACACATTCCGGAGACCCCCTGTAAATATTAACACACTCCCGGAGACCCCCTGTCAACATTAACACACACCCGGAGACCCCCTGTAAATATTAACACACTCCCGGAGACCCCCTGTAAATATTAACACACTCCCGGAGACCCCCTGTAAATATTAACACACTCCCGGAGACCCCCTGTAAATATTAACACACTCCCGGAGACCCCCTGTAAATATTAACACATTCCTGGATAAACCCTGTAAATATTAACACTCTCCTGGAGACCCCCTGTAAATATTAACACACTCCCGGAGACCCCTGTAAATATTAACACACTCCTGGAGACCCCCTGTAAATATTAACACACTCCCTGAGCCCCCTGTAAATATTAACACATTCTGGAGACCCCCTGTAAATATTAACACATTCTGGAGACCCCCTGTAAATATTAACACACTGCTGGAGACCCCTGTAAATATTAACAAACACCCGGCCACACTCTGTAAATATTAAAACACTCCCAGAGACCCCCTGTCAATATTAACACTCTCCCTGAGACCCCCTGTACATATTAACACACTCCCGGAGACCCCCTGTACATATTAACACACTCCTGGCCACACCCTGTAAATATTAAAACACTCCCAGAGACCCCCTGTCAATATTAACACTCTCCCTGAGACCCCCTGTAAATATTAACACATTCTGGAGACCCCCTGTAAATATTAACACACTGCTGGAAACCCCTGTAAATATTAACACACTCCCGGAGACCCCCTGTAAATATTAACACACTCCCGGAAACCCCCAGTAAATATTAACACACTCCCGGGGACCCCCTGTAAATATTAACACACTCCTGGAGATCCCCTGTAAATATGAACACACTGCCGGAGACCCCCTGTAAATATTAACACATTCTGGAGACCCCCTGTAAATATTAACACACTGCTGGAGACCCCTGTAAATATTAACAAACACCCGGCCACACTCTGTAAATATTAAAACACTCCCAGAGACCCCCTGTCAATATTAACACTCTCCCTGAGACCCCCTGTACATATTAACACACTCCCGGAGACCCCCTGTACATATTAACACACTCCTGGCCACACCCTGTAAATATTAAAACACTCCCAGAGACCCCCTGTCAATATTAACACTCTCCCTGAGACCCCCTGTAAATATTAACACACTCCCGGAGACCCCCTGTAAATATTAACACACTCCCGGAGACCCCCTGTAAATATTAACACACTCCCGGAGACCCTCTGTCAATATTAACACACATCCGGAGACCCCCTGTAAATATTAACACACTCCCAGAGACCCCCTGTAAATATGAAAACACATCCAGAGACCCCCTGTAAATATGAACACACTCCTGAAGACCCCCTGTAAATATTAGCACACAGCCGGACAAGCCTTGTAAATATTAACACACATCCGGAGACCCCCTGTAAATATTAACACACTCCCAGAGACCCCCTGTAAATATGAAAACACATCCAGAGACCCCCTGTAAATATGAACACACTCCTGAAGACCCCCTGTAAATATTAGCACACAGCCGGACAAGCCTTGTAAATATTAACGCACTCCCGGAGACCCCCTGTAAATATTAACACTCTCCCTGTGACCCACTGTAAATATTAACACACACCCGGAGACCCCCTGTAAATATTAACACACTCCCGGAGACCCCCTGTAAATATTAACACACTCCCAGAGACCACTGTAAATATTAACACACTCCCGGAGACACCCTGTAAATATTAACACACTCCCGGGGACACCCTATAAATATTAACACATTGCCGGACACACCCTGTAAATATTAATACACTCCCGGAGACCCCCTGTAAATATTAACACATTCCGGAGACCCCCTGTAAATATTAACACATTCCTGGATAAACCCTGTAAATATTAACACTCTCCTGGAGACCCCCTGTAAATATTAACACACTCCTGGAGACCCCCTGTAAATATTAACACACTCCCTGAGCCCCCTGTAAATATTAACACATTCTGGAGACCCCCTGTAAATATTAACACACTGCTGGAAACCCCTGTAAATATTAACACACTCCCTGAGACCCTCTGTACATATTAACACACTCCCGGAGACCCCCTGTACATATTAACACTCTCCCGGAGACCCCCTGTAAATATTAACACACTCCCGAAGACCCCCTATAAATACTAACACGCATCCGGAGACCCCCTGTAAATATTAACACACTCCTGAAGACCCCCTGTAAATATTAGCACACAGCCGGACAAGCCTTGTAAATATTAACACACATCCGGAGACCCCCTGTAAATATTAACACTCTCCCGGAGACCCCCTGTAAATACTAACACACACCCGGACACCCCCTGTAAATATTAACACACTCCCGTAGACCCCCCCCGTAAATATTAACACACTCCCGTAGACCCCCCCCGTAAATATTAACACACACCCGGAGACCCCCTGTAAATATTAACACATTCTGGAGATCCCCTGTAAATATTAACACACTCCCGGACACACCCTGTAAATATTAACACACTCCCGGAGACCCCCTGTAAGTATTAAAACAATTCCGGAGACCCCCTATAAATATTAACACTCTCCCGTAGACCCCCTGTAAATATTAACACACACCCGGAGACCCCCTGTAAATATTAACACACTCCCTGAGACCCCCTGTAAATATTAACACACTCCCGTAGACCCCCTGTAAATATTAACACACTCCCGGAGACCCCCTGTAAATATTAACACATCCGGAAACCCCCGGTAAATATTAACACACTCCCGGGGACACCCTATAAATATTAAGACACTGCCGGAGACCCCTGTAAATATTAACACATTCCCGGACACACCCTGTAAATATTAACACACTCCCAGACACCCCCTGTAAATATTAACACACTCCCGGAGACCCCCTGTAAGTATTAAAACACTTCCGGAGACACCCTATAAATATTAACACTCTCCCGTAGACCCCCTGTAAATATTAACACACACCCGGAGACCCCCTGTAAATATTAACACTCTCCCTGTGACCCACTGTAAATATTAACACTCTCCCGTAGACCCCCTGTAAATATTAACACACACAAGGAGACCCCCTGTAAATATTAACACTCTCCCTGTGACCCACTGTAAATATTAACACACACCCGGAGACCCCCCATCAATATTAACACACTCCCGGAGACTCCCTGTAAACATTAACAACTCCCAGAGAACCACTGTAAATATTAACACACTCCCGGAGACCCCCTCTAAATATTAACACATTGCCGGACACACCCTGTAAATATTAACACACTCCCGGAGACCCCCTGTCAATATTAACACACTCCCAGAGACCCCCTGTAAATATTAACACACACCCGGAGACCCCCTGTAAATATTAACACTCTCCCTGTGACCCACTGTAAATATTAACACTCTCCCGTAGACCCCCTGTAAATATTAACACACACAAGGAGACCCCCTGTAAATATTAACACTCTCCCTGTGACCCACTGTAAATATTAACACACACCCGGAGACCCCCCATCAATATTAACACACTCCCGGAGACTCCCTGTAAACATTAACAACTCCCAGAGAACCACTGTAAATATTAAAACACTCCCGGAGACCCCCTCTAAATATTAACACATTGCCGGACACACCCTGTAAATATTAACACACTCCCGGAGACCCCCTGTCAATATTAACTCACACCCGGAGACCCCCTGTCAATATTAACACAATCCCGGAGACACCCTGTAAATATTAACACACTCCCGGAGACCCCCTGTCAATATTAACACACTCCCAGAGACTCCCTGTAAATATTAACACACTCCCGGAGACCCCCTATAAATACTAGCACACATCCGGAGACCCCCTGTAAATATGAAAACACTCTCCTGGAGACCCCCTGTAAATATTAACACACTCCCGGAGACCCCTGTAAATATTAACACACTCCTGGAGACCCCCTGTAAATATTAACACACTCCCTGAGCCCCCTGTAAATATTAACACATTCTGGAGACCCCCTGTAAATATTAACACACTGCTGGAAACCCCTGTAAATATTAACACACTCCCGGAGACCCCCTGTAAATATTAACACACTCCCGGAAACCCCCAGTAAATATTAACACACTCCCGGGGACCCCCTGTAAATATTACCACACTCCTGGAGATCCCCTGTAAATATGAACACACTGCCGGAGACCCCCTGTAAATATTAACACATTCTGGAGACCCCCTGTAAATATTAACACACTGCTGGAGACCCCTGTAAATATTAACAAACACCCGGCCACACTCTGTAAATATTAAAACACTCCCAGAGACCCCCTGTCAATATTAACACTCTCCCTGAGACCCCCTGTACATATTAACACACTCCCGGAGACCCCCTGTACATATTAACACACTCCTGGCCACACCCTGTAAATATTAAAACACTCCCAGAGACCCCCTGTCAATATTAACACTCTCCCTGAGACCCCCTGTAAATATTAACACATTCTGGAGACCCCCTGTAAATATTAACACACTGCTGGAAACCCCTGTAAATATTAACACACTCCCGGAGACCCCCTGTAAATATTAACACACTCCCGGAAACCCCCAGTAAATATTAACACACTCCCGGGGACCCCCTGTAAATATTAACACACTCCTGGAGATCCCCTGTAAATATGAACACACTGCCGGAGACCCCCTGTAAATATTAACACATTCTGGAGACCCCCTGTAAATATTAACACACTGCTGGAGACCCCTGTAAATATTAACAAACACCCGGCCACACTCTGTAAATATTAAAACACTCCCAGAGACCCCCTGTCAATATTAACACTCTCCCTGAGACCCCCTGTACATATTAACACACTCCCGGAGACCCCCTGTACATATTAACACACTCCTGGCCACACCCTGTAAATATTAAAACACTCCCAGAGACCCCCTGTCAATATTAACACTCTCCCTGAGACCCCCTGTAAATATTAACACACTCCCGGAGACCCCCTGTAAATATTAACACACTCCCGGAGACCCCCTGTAAATATTAACACACTCCCGGAGACCCTCTGTCAATATTAACACACATCCGGAGACCCCCTGTAAATATTAACACACTCCCAGAGACCCCCTGTAAATATGAAAACACATCCAGAGACCCCCTGTAAATATGAACACACTCCTGAAGACCCCCTGTAAATATTAGCACACAGCCGGACAAGCCTTGTAAATATTAACACACATCCGGAGACCCCCTGTAAATATTAACACACTCCCAGAGACCCCCTGTAAATATGAAAACACATCCAGAGACCCCCTGTAAATATGAACACACTCCTGAAGACCCCCTGTAAATATTAGCACACAGCCGGACAAGCCTTGTAAATATTAACGCACTCCCGGAGACCCCCTGTAAATATTAACACTCTCCCTGTGACCCACTGTAAATATTAACACACACCCGGAGACCCCCTGTAAATATTAACACACTCCCGGAGACCCCCTGTAAATATTAACACACTCCCAGAGACCACTGTAAATATTAACACACTCCCGGAGACACCCTGTAAATATTAACACACTCCCGGGGACACCCTATAAATATTAACACATTGCCGGACACACCCTGTAAATATTAATACACTCCCGGAGACCCCCTGTAAATATTAACACATTCCGGAGACCCCCTGTAAATATTAACACATTCCTGGATAAACCCTGTAAATATTAACACTCTCCTGGAGACCCCCTGTAAATATTAACACACTCCTGGAGACCCCCTGTAAATATTAACACACTCCCTGAGCCCCCTGTAAATATTAACACATTCTGGAGACCCCCTGTAAATATTAACACACTGCTGGAAACCCCTGTAAATATTAACACACTCCCTGAGACCCTCTGTACATATTAACACACTCCCGGAGACCCCCTGTACATATTAACACTCTCCCGGAGACCCCCTGTAAATATTAACACACTCCCGAAGACCCCCTATAAATACTAACACGCATCCGGAGACCCCCTGTAAATATTAACACACTCCTGAAGACCCCCTGTAAATATTAGCACACAGCCGGACAAGCCTTGTAAATATTAACACACATCCGGAGACCCCCTGTAAATATTAACACTCTCCCGGAGACCCCCTGTAAATACTAACACACACCCGGACACCCCCTGTAAATATTAACACACTCCCGTAGACCCCCCCCGTAAATATTAACACACTCCCGTAGACCCCCCCCGTAAATATTAACACACACCCGGAGACCCCCTGTAAATATTAACACATTCTGGAGATCCCCTGTAAATATTAACACACTCCCGGACACACCCTGTAAATATTAACACACTCCCGGAGACCCCCTGTAAGTATTAAAACACTTCCGGAGACCCCCTATAAATATTAACACTCTCCCGTAGACCCCCTGTAAATATTAACACACACCCGGAGACCCCCTGTAAATATTAACACACTCCCTGAGACCCCCTGTAAATATTAACACACTCCCGTAGACCCCCTGTAAATATTAACACACTCCCGGAGACCCCCTGTAAATATTAACACATCCGGAAACCCCCGGTAAATATTAACACACTCCCGGGGACACCCTATAAATATTAAGACACTGCCGGAGACCCCTGTAAATATTAACACATTCCCGGACACACCCTGTAAATATTAACACACTCCCAGACACCCCCTGTAAATATTAACACACTCCCGGAGACCCCCTGTAAGTATTAAAACACTTCCGGAGACACCCTATAAATATTAACACTCTCCCGTAGACCCCCTGTAAATATTAACACACACCCGGAGACCCCCTGTAAATATTAACACTCTCCCTGTGACCCACTGTAAATATTAACACTCTCCCGTAGACCCCCTGTAAATATTAACACACACAAGGAGACCCCCTGTAAATATTAACACTCTCCCTGTGACCCACTGTAAATATTAACACACACCCGGAGACCCCCCATCAATATTAACACACTCCCGGAGACTCCCTGTAAACATTAACAACTCCCAGAGAACCACTGTAAATATTAACACACTCCCGGAGACCCCCTCTAAATATTAACACATTGCCGGACACACCCTGTAAATATTAACACACTCCCGGAGACCCCCTGTCAATATTAACACACTCCCAGAGACCCCCTGTAAATATTAACACACACCCGGAGACCCCCTGTAAATATTAACACTCTCCCTGTGACCCACTGTAAATATTAACACTCTCCCGTAGACCCCCTGTAAATATTAACACACACAAGGAGACCCCCTGTAAATATTAACACTCTCCCTGTGACCCACTGTAAATATTAACACACACCCGGAGACCCCCCATCAATATTAACACACTCCCGGAGACTCCCTGTAAACATTAACAACTCCCAGAGAACCACTGTAAATATTAAAACACTCCCGGAGACCCCCTCTAAATATTAACACATTGCCGGACACACCCTGTAAATATTAACACACTCCCGGAGACCCCCTGTCAATATTAACTCACACCCGGAGACCCCCTGTCAATATTAACACAATCCCGGAGACACCCTGTAAATATTAACACACTCCCGGAGACCCCCTGTCAATATTAACACACTCCCAGAGACTCCCTGTAAATATTAACACACTCCCGGAGACCCCCTATAAATACTAGCACACATCCGGAGACCCCCTGTAAATATGAAAACACTCCCAGAGACACCCTGTAAATATTAACACACTCCCGGAGACCCCCTGTAAATATTAACACATTCCGGATAAACCCTGTAAATATTAACACACTCCTGGATAAACCCTGTAAATATTAACACTCTCCTGGAGACCCCCGGAAAATATTAACACACTCCTGGAGACCCCCTGTAAATATTAACACTCTCCTGGAGACCCCCTGTAAATATTAACACTCTCCTGGAGACCCCCTGTAAATATTAACACACTCCTGGATAAACCCTGTAAATATTAACACCCTCCTGGAGACCCCCTGTAAATATTAACACACTCCCGGAGACCCCCTGTAAATATTAACACACTCCCTGAGCCCCCCTGTAAATATTAACACACTCCCAGAGACCCCCTGTCAATATTAACACACTCCCGGAGACCCCCTGTAAATATTAACACACTCCCGGAGACCCCCTGTAAATATTAACACACACCTGGAGACCCCCTGTAAATATTAACACTCTCCCTGAGCCCCCTGTAAATATTAACACATTCTGGAGACCCCCTGTAAATATTAACACACTGCTGGAGACCCCTGTAAATATTAACAAACACCCAGCCACACTCTGTAAATATTAAAACACTCCCAGAGACCCCCTGTCAATATTAACACTCTCCCTGAGACCCCCTGTAAATATTAACACACTCCCGGAGACCCCCTGTAAATATTAACACTCTCCCTGAGACCCCCTGTACATATTAACATACTCCCGGAGACCCCCTGTACATATTAACACACTCCCGGAGACCCCCTGTAAATATTAACACACTCCCGAAGACCCCCTATAAATACTAACACACATCCGGAGACCCCCTGTAAATATGAAAACACATACAGAGACCCCCTGTAAATATTAACATGCTCCCAGAGACGCCCTGTAAATATTAACACTCTCCCTGAGCCCCCTGTAAATATTAACACACACCCGGAGACCCGCTGTAAATATTAACACACACCCGGAGACCCCCTGTAAATATTAACACACTCCCGGAGACACCCTGTAAATATTAACACTCTCCCTGAGCCCCCTGTAAATATTAACACACACCCGGAGACCCCCTGTAAATATTAACACACTCCCGGAGACACCCTGTAAATATTAACACTCTCCCTGAGCCCCCTGTAAATATTAACACACTCCCGGAGACCCGCTGTAAATATTAACACACTCCCAGAGACCCCCTGTAAATATGAAAACACATCCAGAGACCCCCTGTAAATATGAACACACTCCTGAAGACCCCCTGTAAATATTAGCACACAGCCGGACAAGCCTTGTAAATATTAACACACATCCGGAGACCCCCTGTAAATATTAACACAATCCCGGAGATCCCCTGTAAATATTAACACACTCCCGTAGACCCCCCCCGTAAATATTAACACACACCCGGAGACCCCCTGTAAATATTAACACATTCTGGAGATCCCCTGTAAATATTAACACACGGCCGGAGACCCCTGTAAATATTAACACACACCCGGGGCCCCCCTGTAAATATTAACACACACCCGGAGACCCCCTATAAATATTAATACACTCCCAGAGATCCCCTGTAAATATTAACACACTCGCTGAGATCCCATGTAAATATTAACACACTCCCGGAGACCCCTGTAAATATTAATACACTCCAGGAGTCCCTCTGTCAATGTTAACACACTTCCGGAGAACACCAGTATATATTAACACACTCCCGGAGACCCCCTGTAAATATTAACACACACCTGGAGACCCCCTGTAAATATTAACACTCTCCCTGAGCCCCCCTGTAAATATTAACACATTCTGGAGACCCCTGTAAATATTAACACACTCCCGGCCACACCCTGTAAATATTAATACACTCCCAGAGACCCCCTGTAAATATTAACACACACCTGGATACCCCCTGTCAATATTAACACTCTCCCTGAGACCCCCTGTACATATTAACACACTCCCGAAGACCCCCTATAAATACTAACACACATCCGGAGACCCCCTGTAAATATTAACACACTCCCGGAGACCCCCTGTAAATATTAACACACTCCCGGAGACCCCCTGTAAATATTAACACACTCCCGGAGACCCCCGTAAATATTAACACACTCCTGGAGACCCCCTGTAAATATTAACACACTCCCGGAGACCTCCTGTAAATATTAACACACATCCAGAGACCCCCTGTAAATATTAACACACTCCCGGAGACCCCCTGTAAATATTAACACACTCCCGGAGACCTCCTGTAAATATTAACACAGTCCCGGAGACGCTCTGTAAATATTAACACACTCCCGGAGACCCCCTGTAACTATTAACACACTCCCGGAGACCCCCTGTAAGTATTAAAACACTTCCGGAGACACCCTATAAATATTAACACTCTCCCGTAGACCCCCTGTAAATATTAACACACACCCGGAGACCCCCTGTAAATATTAACACTCTCCCTGTGACCCACTGTAAATATTAACACTCTCCCGTAGACCCCCTGTAAATATTAACACACACAAGGAGACCCCCTGTAAATATTAACACTCTCCCTGTGACCCACTGTAAATATTAACACACACCCGGAGACCCCCCATCAATATTAACACACTCCCGGAGACTCCCTGTAAACATTAACAACTCCCAGAGAACCACTGTAAATATTAACACACTCCCGGAGACCCCCTCTAAATATTAACACATTGCCGGACACACCCTGTAAATATTAACACACTCCCGGAGACCCCCTGTCAATATTAACACACTCCCAGAGACCCCCTGTAAATATTAACACACACCCGGAGACCCCCTGTAAATATTAACACTCTCCCTGTGACCCACTGTAAATATTAACACTCTCCCGTAGACCCCCTGTAAATATTAACACACACAAGGAGACCCCCTGTAAATATTAACACTCTCCCTGTGACCCACTGTAAATATTAACACACACCCGGAGACCCCCCATCAATATTAACACACTCCCGGAGACTCCCTGTAAACATTAACAACTCCCAGAGAACCACTGTAAATATTAAAACACTCCCGGAGACCCCCTCTAAATATTAACACATTGCCGGACACACCCTGTAAATATTAACACACTCCCGGAGACCCCCTGTCAATATTAACACACTCCCAGAGACTCCCTGTAAATATTAACACACTCCCGAAGACCCCCTATAAATACTAGCACACATCCAGAGACCCCCTGTAAATATGAAAACACTCCCAGAGACACCCTGTAAATATTAACACACTCCCGGAGACCCCCTGTAAATATGAAAACACTCCCAGAGACACCCTGTAAATATTAACACACTCCCGGAGACCCCCTGTAAATATTAACACATTCCTGGATAAACCCTGTAAATATTAACACACTCCTGGATAAACCCTGTAAATATTAACACTCTCCTGGAGACCCCCTGTAAATATTAACACACTCCTGGAGACCCCCTGTAAATATTAACACTCTCCTGGAGACCCCCTGTAAATATTAACACTCTCCTGGAGACCCCCTGTAAATATTAACACACTCCTGGATAAACCCTGTAAATATTAACACCCTCCTGGAGACCCCCTGTAAATATTAACACACTCCCTGAGCCCCCCTGTAAATATTAACACACTCCCAGAGACCCCCTGTCAATATTAACACACTCCCGGAGACCCCCTGTAAATATTAACACACTCCCGGAGACCCCCTGTAAATATTAACACACACCTGGAGACCCCCTGTAAATATTAACACTCTCCCTGAGCCCCCTGTAAATATTAACACACTCCCGGAGACCCCCTGTAAATATTAACACATTCCGGAGACCCCCTGTAAATATTAACACATTCTGGAGACCCCCTGTAAATATTAACACACTGCTGGAGACCCCTGTAAATATTAACAAACACCCAGCCACACTCTGTAAATATTAAAACACTCCCAGAGACCCCCTGTCAATATTAACACTCTCCCTGAGACCCCCTGTAAATATTAACACACTCCCGGAGACCCCCTGTAAATATTAACACACTCCCGGAGACCCCCTGTAAATATTAACACACTCCCGGAGACCCCCTGTAAATATTAACACACTCCCGGAGACCCCCTGTAAATATTAACACACTCCCGGAGACCCCCGTAAATATTAACACACTCCTGGAGACCCCCTGTAAATATTAACACACTCCCGGAGACCTCCTGTAAATATTAACACACATCCAGAGACCCCCTGTAAATATTAACACACTCCCGGAGACCCCCTGTAAATATTAACACACTCCCGGAGACCTCCTGTAAATATTAACACAGTCCCGGAGACGCTCTGTAAATATTAACACACTCCCGGAGACCCCCTGTAACTATTAACACACTCCCGGAGACCCCCTGTAAGTATTAAAACACTTCCGGAGACACCCTATAAATATTAACACTCTCCCGTAGACCCCCTGTAAATATTAACACACACCCGGAGACCCCCTGTAAATATTAACACTCTCCCTGTGACCCACTGTAAATATTAACACTCTCCCGTAGACCCCCTGTAAATATTAACACACACAAGGAGACCCCCTGTAAATATTAACACTCTCCCTGTGACCCACTGTAAATATTAACACACACCCGGAGACCCCCCATCAATATTAACACACTCCCGGAGACTCCCTGTAAACATTAACAACTCCCAGAGAACCACTGTAAATATTAACACACTCCCGGAGACCCCCTCTAAATATTAACACATTGCCGGACACACCCTGTAAATATTAACACACTCCCGGAGACCCCCTGTCAATATTAACACACTCCCAGAGACCCCCTGTAAATATTAACACACACCCGGAGACCCCCTGTAAATATTAACACTCTCCCTGTGACCCACTGTAAATATTAACACTCTCCCGTAGACCCCCTGTAAATATTAACACACACAAGGAGACCCCCTGTAAATATTAACACTCTCCCTGTGACCCACTGTAAATATTAACACACACCCGGAGACCCCCCATCAATATTAACACACTCCCGGAGACTCCCTGTAAACATTAACAACTCCCAGAGAACCACTGTAAATATTAAAACACTCCCGGAGACCCCCTCTAAATATTAACACATTGCCGGACACACCCTGTAAATATTAACACACTCCCGGAGACCCCCTGTCAATATTAACACACTCCCAGAGACTCCCTGTAAATATTAACACACTCCCGAAGACCCCCTATAAATACTAGCACACATCCAGAGACCCCCTGTAAATATGAAAACACTCCCAGAGACACCCTGTAAATATTAACACACTCCCGGAGACCCCCTGTAAATATGAAAACACTCCCAGAGACACCCTGTAAATATTAACACACTCCCGGAGACCCCCTGTAAATATTAACACATTCCTGGATAAACCCTGTAAATATTAACACACTCCTGGATAAACCCTGTAAATATTAACACTCTCCTGGAGACCCCCTGTAAATATTAACACACTCCTGGAGACCCCCTGTAAATATTAACACTCTCCTGGAGACCCCCTGTAAATATTAACACTCTCCTGGAGACCCCCTGTAAATATTAACACACTCCTGGATAAACCCTGTAAATATTAACACCCTCCTGGAGACCCCCTGTAAATATTAACACACTCCCTGAGCCCCCCTGTAAATATTAACACACTCCCAGAGACCCCCTGTCAATATTAACACACTCCCGGAGACCCCCTGTAAATATTAACACACTCCCGGAGACCCCCTGTAAATATTAACACACACCTGGAGACCCCCTGTAAATATTAACACTCTCCCTGAGCCCCCTGTAAATATTAACACACTCCCGGAGACCCCCTGTAAATATTAACACATTCCGGAGACCCCCTGTAAATATTAACACATTCTGGAGACCCCCTGTAAATATTAACACACTGCTGGAGACCCCTGTAAATATTAACAAACACCCAGCCACACTCTGTAAATATTAAAACACTCCCAGAGACCCCCTGTCAATATTAACACTCTCCCTGAGACCCCCTGTAAATATTAACACACTCCCGGAGACCCCCTGTAAATATTAACACTCTCCCTGAGACCCCCTGTACATATTAACATACTCCCGGAGACCCCCTGTACATATTAACACACTCCCGGAGACCCCCTGTAAATATTAACACACTCCCGAAGACCCCCTATAAATACTAACACACATCCGGAGACCCCCTGTAAATATGAAAACACATACAGAGACCCCCTGTAAATATTAACACTCTCCCTGAGCCCCCTGTAAATATTAACACACACCCGGAGACCCCCTGTAAATATTAACACACTCCCGGAGACACCCTGTAAATATTAACACTCTCCCTGAGCCCCCTGTAAATATTAACACACTCCCGGAGACCCGCTGTAAATATTAACACACTCCCAGAGACCCCCTGTAAACATTAACACTCCCGGAGACCCCCTGTCAATATTAACACACTCCCAGAGACCCCCTGTAAATATGAAAACACATCCAGAGACCCCCTGTAAATATGAACACACTCCTGAAGACCCCCTGTAAATATTAGCACACAGCCGGACAAGCCTTGTAAATATTAACACACATCCGGAGACCCCCTGTAAATATTAACACACTCCCGGGGACCCCCTGTAAATATTAACACACTCCCGGGGACCCCCTGTAAATATTAACACACACCCGGAGACCCCCCCCGTAAATATTAACACACACCCGGAGACCCCCTGTAAATATTAACACATTCTGGAGATCCCCTGTAAATATTAACACACGGCCGGAGACCCCTGTAAATATTAACACACACCCGGGGCCCCCCTGTAAATATTAACACACACCCGGAGACCCCCTATAAATATTAATACACTCCCAGAGATCCCATGTCAATATTAACACACTCGCTGAGATCCCATGTAAATATTAACACACTCCCGGAGACCCCTGTAAATATTAATACACTCCAGGAGACCCTCTGTCAATGTTAACACACTTCCGGAGAACACCAGTATATATTAACACACTCCCGGAGACCCCCTGTAAATATTAACACACACCTGGAGACCCCCTGTAAATATTAACACTCTCCCTGAGCCCCCCTGTAAATATTAACACATTCTGGAGACCCCTGTAAATATTAACACACTGCTGGAGACCCCTGTAAATATTAACACACTCCCGGCCACACCCTGTAAATATTAACACACTCCCAGAGACCCCCTGTAAATATTAACACACACCTGGATACCCCCTGTCAATATTAACACTCTCCCTGAGACCCCCTGTACATATTAACACACTCCCGAAGACCCCCTATAAATACTAACACACATCCGGAGACCCCCTGTAAATATTAACACACTCCCGGAGACCCCCTGTAAATATTAACACACTCCCGGAGACCCCTGTAAATATTAACACACTCCTGGAGACCCCCTGTAAATATTAACACACTCCCGGAGACCTCCTGTAAATATTAACACACATCCAGAGACCCCCTGTAAATATTAACACACTCCCGGAGACCCCCTGTAAATATTAACACACTCCCGGAGACCTCCTGTAAATATTAACACACTCCCGGAGACGCTCTTTAAATATTAACACACTCCCGGAGACCCCCTGTAACTATTAACACACTCCCGGAGACCCCCTGTAAATATTAACACACTCCCGGAGACCCCCTGTAAATATTAACACACATCCGGAGACCCCCTGTAAATATTAACACACTCCCGGAGACCCCCTGTGAATATTAACATACTCCCGGAGACCCCCTGTAAATATTAACACACTCCCGGAGACCCCCTGTAAATATTAACATAATCCTGGAGACCCCCTGTAAATATTAACACACTCCCGGAGACCCCCTGTAAATATTAACACACACAAGGAGACCCCCTGTAAATATTAACACTCTCCCTGTGACCCACTGTAAATATTAACACACACCCGGAGACCCCCCATCAATATTAACACACTCCCGGAGACTCCCTGTAAATATTAACACACTCCCAGAGATCCACTGTAAATATTAACACACTCCCGGAGACACCCTGTCAATATTAACACTCTCCCGTAGACCCCCTGTAAATATTAACACACTTCCAGAGACCCCTGTAAATATTAACACACACCTGGAGACCCCCTGTAAATATGAAAACACATCCAGAGACCGCTGTAAATATTAACACACTCCCGAAGACCCATTGTAAATATTAACACACAACCGGAGACACCCTGTAAATATTAACACACACCCGGAGAAAGCCTGTAAATATTAACACACATCCGGAGACCCCCTGTAAATATTACCACACTCCCCGACACCCCCTGTAAATATTAACACACTCCCGGAGACCCCCTGTAAATATTAACACACATCCGGAGACCCCCTGTAAATATTAACACACTCACGGAAACCCCCGGTAAATATTAACACACTCCCGGGGACACCCTATAAATATTAACACACTGCCGGAGACCCCTGTAAATGTTAACACACTCCCGGACACACCCTGTAAATATTAACACACTCCCAGAGACCCCCTGTAAATGTTAACACACTCCCGGAGACCCCCTGTAAGTATTAAAACACTTCCGGAGACACCCTATAAATATTAACACTCTCCCGTAGACCCCCTGTAAATATTAACACACACAAGGAGACCCCCTGTAAATATTAACACTCTCCCTGTGACCCACAGTAAATATTAACACACACCCGGAGACCCCCCAACAATATTAACACACTCCCAGAGATCCACTGTAAATATTAAAACACTACCGGAGACCCCCTGTAAATATTAACACACTCCCGGAGACCCCCTGTAAATAGTAACACATTGCCGGACACACCCTGTCAATATTAACACACTCCCGGAGACCCCCTGTCAATATTAACACACTCCCAGAGACCCCCTGTAAATATTAACACATTCCGGAGACCCCCTGTAAATATGAAAACACATACAGAGACACCCTGTAAATATTAACACACTCCCGGAGACCCCCTGTAAATATTAACACATTCCGGAGACCCCTTGTAAATATTAACACACTCGCTGAGATCCCATGTAAATATTAACACACTCCCGGAGACCCCTGTAAATATTAACACATTCCGGAGACCCCCTGTAAATATTAACACATTCCGGAGACCCCCTGTAAATATTAACACACTCGCTGAGATCCCATGTAAATATTAACACACTCCCGGAGACCCCTGTAAATATTAACACACACCTGGAGACCCCCTGTAAATATTAACACTCTCCCTGAGCCCCCCTGTAAATATTAACACATTCTGGAGACCCCCCTGTAAATATTAACACACTGCTGGAAACCCCTGTAAATATTAACACACTCCCAGAGACCCCCTGTAAATATTAACACACTGCTGGAGACCCCTGTAAATATTAACACATTCTGGAGACCCCCTGTAAATATTAACACACTGCTGGAGACCCCTGTAAATATTAACACACTCCCGGCCACACTCTGTAAATATTAACACACTCCCAGAGACCCCCTGTCAATATTAACACTCTCCCTGAGACCCCCTGTACATATTAACACACTCCCGGAGACCCGCTGTAAATATTAACACACTCCCAGAGACCCCCTGTAAATATGAAAACACATCCAGAGACGCCCTGTAAATATTAACACACTCCCAGAGACCCCCTGTTAATATAAAAACACATACAGAGACCCCCTGTAAATATTAACACACTCCCGTAGACCCCCCCCGTAAGTATTAACACACACCCGGAGACCCCCTGTAAATATTAACACACTCCCGGAGACCCCCTGTCAATATTAACACACTCCCGGAGACCCCCTGTAAATATTAACACACTCCCGGGGACCCCCTGTCAATATTAACACACATCCGGAGACCCCCTGTTAATATGAAAACACATACAGAGACACCCTGTAAATATTAACGCACTCCCGGGGACCCCCTGTCAATATTAACACGCATCCGGAGACCCCCTGTAAATATTAACACACTCCCAGAGACCCCCTGTAAATATTAACACACTCCCAGAGACCCCTGTAAATATTAACACACTCCTGGAGACCCCCTGTAAATATGAACACACTCCTGAAGACCCCCTGTAAATATTAACACACATCCGGAGACCCCCTGTAAATATTAACACACTCCCGGAGACCCCCTGTAAATATTAACACACTCCCAGAGACCCCCTGTAAATATGAAAACACATCCAGAGACCCCCTGTAAATATTAGCACACAGCCGGACAAGCCTTGTAAATATTAACACACATCCGGAGACCCCCTGTAAATATTAACACACTCCCGGAGACCCCCTGTCAATATTAACACGCTCCCGGAGACCCCCTGTAAATATGAAAACACATCCAGAGACCCCCTGTAAATATGAACACACTCCTGAAGACCCCCTGTAAATATTAACACACTCCCGGAGACCCCCTGTAAATATTAACACACTCCCGGAGACCCCCTGTAAATATTAACACATGCCCGGAGACCCCCTGTAAATATTAACACACGCCCAGAGACCCCCTGTAAATATTAACACACAATCCCGGAGACCCCCTGTAAATATTAACACACTCCCGTAGACCCCCTGTAAATATTAACACACAATCCTGGAGACCCCCTGTAAATATTAACACACAATCCCGGAGACCCCCTGTCAATATTAACACACGCCCAGAGACCCCCTGTAAATATTAACACACAATCCCGGAGACCCCCTGTCAATATTAACACACTCCCGGAGACCCCCTGTAATTATTAACACACAATCCCGGAGACCCCCTGTCAATATTAACACACTCCCGGAGACCCACTGTAAATGTTAACACACTCCCGGAGACCCCCTGTAAATATTAACACACATCCGGAGAGCCCCTGTAAATATTAACACAATCCCGGAGACCCCCTGTAAATATTAACACACTCCCGGAGACCCCCTGTAAATATTAACACACGCCCGGAGACACCCTGTAATTATTAACACACAATCCCGGAGACCCCCTGTCAATATTAACACACTCCCGGGGACCCCCTGTAAATATTAACACTCTCCCGGGGACCCCCTGTAAATATTAACACACTCCCGGAGACCCCCTGTAAATATTAACACACTCCCGGGGACCCCCTGTAAATATTAACACTCTCCCGGGGACCCCCTGTAAATATTAACACACACCCGGAGACCCCCTGTAAATAGTAACACACTCCCCGACACCCCCTGTAAATATTAACACACTCCCGGAGACCCCCTGTAAATATTAACACACATCCGGAGACCCCCTGTAAATATTAACACACTCCCGGAAACCCCCTGTAAATATTAACACACTCCCGGGGGACACCCTATAAATATTAACACAGTCCCGGAGACCCACTGTAAATATTAACACACTCCCGGAGACCCCCTGTAAATATTAACACACTCCCGGAGACCCCCTGTAAATATTAACACACTCCTGGAGACCCACTGTAAATATTAACACACACCCGGAGACCCCCTGTCAATATTAACACACTCCCAGAGAACCCTTGTAAATAATAACACACTCCCAGAGAACCCCTGTAAATATTAACACACTCCCGGAGACCCCCTGTAAATATTAACACACACCCGGAGACCCCCTGTAAATATTAACACTCTCTTGGAGACCCCTTGGCGATATTAACAGTCTCCCTGAGACCCCCTGTAAATATTAACACATTCTGGAGATCACCTGTAAATATTAACACACTGCCGGAGACCCCTGTAAATATTAACACATTCCCAGACACACCCTGTAAATATTAATACACTCCCGGACACCACCTGTCAATATTAACACACACCCGGGGACCCCCTGTCAATATTAACTCACACCCGGAGACCCCCTGTAAATATTAACACACTCCTGGAGACCCCCTGTAAATATTAACACACTCCCGGAGACCCCCTGTAAATATTAACACACTCCCGGAGACCCCCTGTAAATATTAACACACACCCAGGGACCCCCTGTCAATATTAACACACACCCGGAGACCCTCTGTAAATATTAACACACTCTCGGAGATCCCTTGTAAATATTAACACACACCCGGAGACCCCCTGTAAATATTAACACTGTTGTTTATCATAATCCTACAGGTTGATAATTCCTCTCTCACGGGAGAATCAGAGCCACAGACACGATCGCCTGAATTTACAAACGACAATCCTTTGGAGACACGAAATATTGCATTTTTCTCAACAAACTGTGTAGAAGGTACTGTACTGTATGTTCACTCAGCATGCTCTGTACACGTCTTGGGAGTGTTTGATGGCGACAGTGTAGAAGGAGCTTTTCTCTGTATCTAACCTCGTGCTGTACCTGTCCTGGGATTGTTTGATGGGGACAGTGTAGAGGGAGCCTCACTCTGTATCTAACCCCGTGCTGTACCTGTCCTGGGAGTGCTTGATGGGGACAGTGTAGAGGGAGATTTACTCTGTATCTAACCCTGTGCTGTACCTGTCCTGGGAGTGTTTGATGGGGACAGTGTAGAGGGAGATTTACTCTGTATCTAACCCCGTGCTGTACCTGTCCTGGGAGTGTTTGATGGGGACAGTGTAGAGGGTGATTTACTCTGTATGTAACCCTGTGCTGTACCTGTCCTGGGAGTGTTTGTTGGGGACAGTGTAGAGGGAGATTTACTCTGTATGTAACCCCGTGCTGTACCTGTGCTGGGAGTGTTTGATGGGG
>JANJGN010003687.1:32500-40000 GCA_026770705.1 Isurus oxyrinchus | reverse complement strand
TGGGAATGTGGATTTGGGTCGGTGATGATGGAAGGGCGGGAGTTAACGGGGTTGAATGGCTGGCAAGGGGGTTTCGGGTGCGGTGAGCTGGAAGGGATTGTCAGCTTGTAAGGCATAGGCTTAGCGAGGGCGTGGGAGGTCCGAGCAGCAAGCGGGTGGATGTGGCGGTGTTGGCCGGGCAGAGCGTCGCCATTGCCGGATGGGCAGAGTGGATTGGGGTCGGTGTTGGGTGGAGAGGCTGTTTTGTTAGGGAAGGCTGGGGGCTGGAAGAGGGTTGATGTTGGTGGCGTTGCAAGAGTGTGCCGGCGCGGGAATGGTGGCGAAGGCGGCGGATTGGTAGCCGGGATTGTGAGTGTTGGTGTTGGGGTCGGGGATGGGGTTTGGGTAAGTTTCAGGGGGTTAGGGGTTAGGGTACGGGTTAGGGTTAGGGGTTAGGCTTCGGGTTGCGGCAAATGGTTAACTGGTTACTAGGCAGGGTAGCCGACCGTTAATCCGGCTCTCCGGCCCGCTTATAAGGGTGCACTAAGATGCAGAGCACACCAGCTGGTCCACGTGCGATGTAAAAAGCGGGCAACCAGTTAGCAGACACGGCAGCCGGCAGGTAATTTAAGCCGCCCGCCCGCCCGCCCGCCCGGTAGTACGGCTGCATGTAGCTGCAGAGCAGCCAAGCGGCTGCTGAGAGTAAGTACTGAAGGGGAAATGGTTAACCGGTTAGCAGGCAGGGCAGCCGGCCGGCCGGTAATCGGAGCCGTCCACGCGGTACTACGGCTGCCGTTAGCTGCAGAACAGCCCAGCCGCTGCTGAGAGTGGGTAATGAAGGGGAAATGGGGAACCAGACAACAGGCAGCGCAGCCGACCGTTAATTACAGCCTCCCGCCGGGTAATACGGGTGCAGTAAACTGCAGAAGACGCCAGCAGGTCCAGGGAATGTGTCCAGGACGTGGAAATGGTGAACCGGTCAGCAGGAAGGTCAGCCGGCCGGTAGTACGGGTGCAGTCATCAGCCGGCATCCCGAGCAGCTGAAAAGTCTTAAGCGCGGAATGGGGAAATCATTAACCTGTCAGCAAGCCGGCAGGGAAAGGGTGAAACGGCTTAAAATATCGAGGCGGCAAGGAAAAAATGGCAACCGGGGGCGGGGCGGATTCACAGTCACCACGTGAGAGGGGCGGTGCCTGGAGGCCGGGCAGGCGGTTGGCCGAAGGCCCGATACTCCGGGTGCTGTCAGCATTTCGCTTGCCGAGCTGCTCAAAAGTCGAGGTGCAGAACGGCGAAATCATTAACCGGCAAGCGGATGCATGGCAGCGGGCAGGGAAGGGTCAAAACGGCCTGAAATACCGGAGCGGCGGGCCAAGATGGCTGCCGGGGGGCGTATTCAGCGGTCGCACGTGACGGGGCGGTGCCTGGAGGCCGAGCCGCGCAAGCGCGATTTAAAGCGAGCAAAGTCCGAGCAGGAGCGATATCGTTGGCCATTCAGCCGGTTCGAGCCTGGTGGCCGAGGCGGGGAGGGTGGAACCGGGGAAAGGCTGGGTGTTCGGTGTCCGCCCGGGTGGTCCGGAGTTTTATTCGGGTTAGGGTTAGCGGTTAGGCTTAGGGCTGGGGTTAGGGTTGGGGCGTTAGGGTTAGGGGAAGTGTCAGGGGTAGGGGTAGGGTTAGAGTTAGGGGCTTGGCTTGGTGTTCGTGTCGGGGAAGGGGACAAGGCTAGTTTATTGTTGGCTCGGGGTTCGGGTTAGGGTTAGCGGTTAGGCTTAGGGCTGGGGTTAGGTTTGCGGCCAATGGTTTACCGGTTAGCAGGCAGGGTAGCCGGCCATTATTCAGGGCTTTCGGCATGGTAGTAAAGGTGCGCTGAGCTGCAGAACACAGCCGCTGGTCCACGGGATATGTACGGCACAGGGGAACCTGTGAACCAGTTAGCAGACAAGGCAGCCGACCGGTAATTATAGCCTCCCGCCGGGTAATAGAGGCGCAGTCAGCTGCAGAACACACCAGCAGGTCCAAGGACTAAGTACAGAATGAGGACACGGGCAGCCGGTCAGCAGGCAGGGCTGCCGGCCGGTAATTACAGCCTCCCGCCCGGTCATAGGGGTGCAGTTAGCTGCAGAACACACCAGCAGGTCCAAGGACTAAGTACAGAATGAGGACACGGGCAGCCGGTCAGCAGGCAGGGATGCCGGCCTGCCATAGGGGTGCAGTTAGCTGCAGAACACACCAGCAGGTCCAAGGACTAAGGACAGAATGGGGACACGGGCAGCCAGTTAGCAGGCAGGGCTGCCGGCCGGTAATTACAGCCTCCCGCCCGGTCATAGGGGTGCAGTTAGCTGCAGAACACACCAGCAGGTCCAAGGACTAAGGACAGAATGGGGACACGGGCAGCTGGTTAGCAGGCAGGGCTGCCGGCCGGTAATTACAGCCTCCCGCCCGGTCATAGGGGTGCAGTTAGCTGCAGAACACACCAGCAGGTCCACGGACTAAGTACCGAATGGGGACACGGGCAGTCGGTTAGCAGGCAGGGCTGCCGGCCGGTAATTACAGCCTCCCGCCCGGTCATCGGGGTTCAGTTAGCTGCAGAACACACCAGCAGGTCCAGGGACTCAGCACGGAATGGGGACATGGGCAGCCGGTTAGCAGGCTGGGCTGCCGGCCGGTATTTACAGCCTCCCGCCCGGTCATAGGGGTGCAGTTAGCTGCAGAACACACCAGCAGGTCCAGGGACTCAGCACGGAATGGGGACATGGGCAGCCGGTTAGCAGGCTGGGCTGCCGGCCGGTATTTACAGCCTCCCGCCCGGCCATAGGGGTGCAGTTAGCTGCAGAACACACCAGCATGTCCAAGGACTAAGTACAGAATGAGGACACGGGCAGCCGGTCAGCAGGCAGGGCTGCCGGCCGGTAATTACAGCCTCCCGCCCGGTCATAGGGGTGCAGTTAGCTGCAGAACACACCAGCAGGTCCAGGGACTCAGTACGGAATGGGGACACGGGCAGCCGGTTAGCAGGCTGGGCTGCCGGCCGGTATTTACAGCCTCCCGCCCGGTCATAGGGGTGCAGTTAGCTGCAGAACACACCAGCAGGTCCACGGACTAAGTACCGAATGGGGACACGGGCAGCCGGTTAGCAGGCTGGGCTGCCGGCCGGTATTTATAGCCTCCCGCCCGGTCATAGGTGTGCAGTTAACTGCAGAACACACCAGCAGGTCCAGGGACTCAGTACCAAACGGGGAATCGGTTAAGCGGTTACCTGGCAGGGCAGCCGACCAGTAATCATAGCCTCCCGCCCGGTCGTAGGGGTGCAGTTAGCTGCAGAACACACCAGCAGGTCCAGGGAATGTGTGCAGGACGGGGAAATGCTTAACGGGTTAGCAGGCCGGGCAGCCGGCCGGTAGTTGGAGCCGCCCGCCCGGTCGTACGGGAGCCGTCATCAGCCGGCATCCCGAGCAGCTGAAAAGTCTAAGCGCAGAATGGGGACATGGTGAACCAGTCAGCCAGCGGGCAGGGAAGGGTCGAAACGGCCTAAAATACCGGGCCGGCGGGCCAAGATGGCTGCCGGGGGGCGTATTCAGGGCCCCCACGTGAGGGGCCGGGGCTGGGGGCCGAGCCGGGCAAGCGCGGTTGAGAAACAGCCGAGTCCGAGCAGGGGGAAATCATTAACCGGTGATCCGGTTCGACCCCCCCCCCGGTGGCCGAGGCGGGGAGGGTCGACCCGGGGAAAGGTTGGGTGTTCGGTGTCCCTCAGGGCGGTCCCGAGCGCGTCCTAAAATAATCCGGGCTCCTGGGCCCTTTTTTGAAAAAGAACCGGTCGGGGAGCGGGTGCAATCCGGAAGGCCTGGCGGGGCTTCGGTGCCTCTTCCTCGGCATGACTACCGGAGGGTCGTCGGCCTGAATGACGGTTGCATTTGCTGGCTGTGGAGGTTGGCGGGCTATCTGCAGAATAGGAGGAGGTGGCAAATCGAGAATGGGTCGACTTCGCCAAGTGCCTTCTCGAGCCTCCAGGTCTGCAGGGACCGACCCAGGCTGCCGCCAAACCGACCGGGAGGCCCCGCCGTCGGCCATTTTTGGTCATTTTCGGCATTTTTCGCCTCTTTCGGCCGGTCAAGAAAAGCGGCGGCCTGACACCCGGGCGTGCACGGGGAAGGCTCCCCCTCGCCGGGAGGACCGGAGTTTGCCCCGGAAACCTCCGGAAGCCGGCCGGGAAGGCGGCTTCGGCCCGATGCACCTCCGGCTGCGTCCGAAGGCCGGGGGAAGTGGCCCCTGGGCCCGTGTGAGGGAAATCCGTGCCAAGACGGAAGTCCATGAGGTCGGATCCGAAGCTTCTGCCGGGCCCCCGGTGGAGGCATTCCCGCTAGGCGGGGCGAATCGGCCCGGCCACGGGGCGGGTTGCAATTGTTGGAGGGGGGCTGCCGGAGCTAGATAATGATTTCCCCTCGGTTCTCCCGATGGGGAAACGGCGAAAGGAGGTGTCGCGGGCTTTCGAGGCCTCCTCGGCGGCTGGACTACCGACCGACATCTCGGCTGCATTTGCTGGCTGGGGGGGTTGGCGGGGTATCTGCAGAATGGTAGGAGGTGGCAAGTCGAGAATCGGTCGACAGCTCCGAGTGCCGTCTCGAGCCTCCAGGTCCGCAGGGACCGATCCAGGCTGCCGCCTAACCGACCAGGAGGCCCCGCCGTCGGCCATTTTTGTCCATTTTCGGCATTTTTTACCGTCTTTCGGTCGGTCACGGAAAGCGGCGACCGGAAGCCCGGGCGTGCCCGGGGACGGCTCCCACTGGCCCCGGGGACCGGATTTGCCCCGGTCGGAGCCCCGGAAACGCACCCGAAGCCGGCCGGAGAAGGCGGCTAAGGGCAATGCACCTCGGATTGAATTTGCGCACCGGGGAAAGTGGCCTCGGGGCCCGCGAGGTGTGACGGTGTGCCTTCGGTAAGCTTCTGGAGAAATGGGTAACCAATGCACCTCGGACTGAATGTGCAGGACGTGCAACGGGGCCTCCGGGTCCGCGAGATATCGCAGGTTGGCCTCGGTAAGCCTCTGGAGAAATGGCTAACCAATGGGACAGTGGCCCTGAGAAATCATTAACCATTTGGACTTCGTCTCTGGCAGAGAGGCAAGTGTGGTGCAGAAATCATTAACCATTTGGACTTAGTCTCTGGCAGCGAGGCAAGTGTGGTGCAGAAATCATTAACCATTTGGACTTAGTCTCTGGCAGCGAGGCAAGTGTGGCGGAGAAATCATTAACCATTTGGACTTAGTCTCTGGCAGCGAGGCAAGTGTGGCGCAGAAATCATTAACCGTTTGGACTTCGTCTCTGGCAGAGAGGCAAGTGTGGTGCAGAAATCATTAACCATTTGGACTTCGTCTCTGGCACAGAGGCAAGTGCAGTGGAGAAATCATTAACCATTTGGACTTAGTCTCTGGCAGCGAGGCAAGTGTGGCGGAGAAATCATTAACCGTTTGGACTTCGTCTCTGGCAGAGAGGCAAGTGTGGTGCAGAAATCATTAACCGTTTGGACTTAGTCTCTGGCAGCGAGGCAAGTGTGGCGGAGAAATCATTAACCGTTTGGACTTAGTCTCTGGCAGAGAGGCAAGTGTGGTGCAGAAATCATTAACCATTTGGACTTAGTCTCTGGCAGCGAGGCAAGTGTGGTGCAGAAATCATTAACCATTTGGACTTAGTCTCTGGCAGCGAGGCAAGTGTGGCGCAGAAATCATTAACCGTTTGGACTTCGTCTCTGGCAGAGAGGCAAGTGTGGTGCAGAAATCATTAACCATTTGGACTTCGTCTCTGGCACAGAGGCAAGTGCAGTGGAGAAATCATTAACCATTTGGACTTAGTTTCTGGCAGCGAGGCAAGTGTGGCGGAGAAATCATTAACCGTTTGGACTTCGTCTCTGGCAGCGAGGCAAGTGTGGTGCAGAAATCATTAACCATTTGGACTTAGTCTCTGGCAGCGAGGCAAGTGTGGCGGAGAAATCATTAACCGTTTGGACTTCGTCTCTGGCAGAGAGGCAAGTGTGGTGCAGAAATCATTAACCATTTGGACTTAGTCTCTGGCAGCGAGGCAAGTGTGGCGGAGAAATCATTAACCGTTTGGACTTAGTCTCTGGCAGCGAGGCAAGTGTGGCGGAGAAATCATTAACCATTTGGACTTAAGTCTGTGGCAGAGGCAAGTTTGGAAGAGAAATCAGTAACTAATAAATAAAATGCACCCCAGATTGCATTCGCCGGCCGTGGAAAGTGTCTCCTGGGCCCGGGAGAAGAAAATCCGTGCTCAGACGGAAGCGTATGGCGTCGAATCCGAGGCTCTTGCCCGGCTCGCAGTGGGGGTATTCCCCCTGAGAGTAGCGAATCGGCCCGACGGCTGGGTCGGTTGCAATTTTTGGCATGGTACTCGTCCAGCTCATTAATGATTTCCCTTCGGTTCTCCCGAAGAGGAAACGGCAAAATGGCGCTTTGCGGGCTTTTGAGGCCTCCTGGACGGTAGGGCTACCGCCCCACCTCTCGGGTGCAATTGTTGGCCGGGGGGATTGGCGGGGTACCCGGAGAATTTCGGGGACACGATTTTCAGAACATTTTAAGGCAACGGTCACACTTTAAAAATGCCTAAAAAAGTGCGACTTTGAGGAAGGTCAACTATTTCAAATAGAACACCTTCCAATGACCTCTCGGAAGTCCAAAATGACGATGTAAGTGCAATTTATGCGGGCTTTCCGAGCTATGTTGTCGGTCTGAAAAATCGTCCGGGGCCCAGGCCGGTGGTAACCCTGGTTTCAATAATTTTGTGGCGACATGAACAGATGTATATATGTATATATATCCTAAACAGAAATATTCTCTTAAGTGTCACCTGGCGGTGTCCTTCATGATGAATAAAACACAAAGTCTGTTCATTAGTCCCCTTGGGTTGCCAAAGTGCGTGCCCAGAACCCTGTTGAACGCAGGCGACGCACGCCGGCTGCAGGCTTCCTTCCGTGCGAGCGCCAACCTGTTGCTTCCTTTGAACAAAAATAATCTGAAAGTTTCACCTGGTGGCTGGTGTGACTTAATGATGTAAAAAAGACAAAGTGTCACCCGGCGGTGCACTTTGAAAAGAACAGCAATTCTGTTCACAGGCATACATGGCAGGGTGCCTGAGACCCCATGGGTCGCACGCAGTGTTTGACAAGGCCCGAGTGAACACAGAGTGCGTGCAGAAACATGGAAAAAAGTGTTAGTTGCAAAGGCGACGCGCGCCTGGCCGGCTGCTTCCTTCCGTGCGATCGCCAAAAGGTCGGTTCCGTTTTCTTTGTTTGCGAAAGATCTGGTGTTTGTTGTCCGACGCGGGAGGGCCCTCGGCGGGCCAGCGTCTGCTGGTGTTCAGGCTGAGCGGTTGTCCCTCCCTCTTCTGTGCCCTCCGGGGTCGCAGACGGACATGAGCATGTTCGAGTGGTGGCTGGCGCACCTCTCGAAGCGAGACGACGCCGTGTGAGCCCGAGGCGCCGATCATGTCAACCGAGTGGCACGATTTTACAGTG
>JANJGN010003687.1:17500-22500 GCA_026770705.1 Isurus oxyrinchus | reverse complement strand
GTGGAGGCGGGCTTAATATACGCCTAAGGGGGGCAATCTGGGGAGCGTGGCCGTGCCAGAGCAGCTCTTGGGCGGGGTGGGAATGTGGATTTGGGTCGGTGATGATGGAAGGGCGGGAGTTAACGGGGTTGAATGGCTGGCAAGGGGGTTTCGGGTGCGGTGAGCTGGAAGGGATTGTCAGCTTGTAAGGCATAGGCTTAGCGAGGGCGTGGGAGGTCCGAGCAGCAAGCGGGTGGATGTGGCGGTGTTGGCCGGGCAGAGCGTCGCCATTGCCGGATGGGCAGAGTGGATTGGGGTCGGTGTTGGGTGGAGAGGCTGTTTTGTTAGGGAAGGCTGGGGGCTGGAAGAGGGTTGATGTTGGTGGCGTTGCAAGAGTGTGCCGGCGCGGGAATGGTGGCGAAGGCGGCGGATTGGTAGCCGGGATTGTGAGTGTTGGTGTTGGGGTCGGGGATGGGGTTTGGGTAAGTTTCAGGGGGTTAGGGGTTAGGGTACGGGTTAGGGTTAGGGGTTAGGCTTCGGGTTGCGGCAAATGGTTAACTGGTTACTAGGCAGGGTAGCCGACCGTTAATCCGGCTCTCCGGCCCGCTTATAAGGGTGCACTAAGATGCAGAGCACACCAGCTGGTCCACGTGCGATGTAAAAAGCGGGCAACCAGTTAGCAGACACGGCAGCCGGCAGGTAATTTAAGCCGCCCGCCCGCCCGCCCGCCCGGTAGTACGGCTGCATGTAGCTGCAGAGCAGCCAAGCGGCTGCTGAGAGTAAGTACTGAAGGGGAAATGGTTAACCGGTCAGCAGGCAGGGCTGCCGGCCGGTAATTACAGCCTCCCGCCCGGTCATAGGGGTGCAGTTAGCTGCAGAACACACCAGCAGGTCCAAGGACTAAGTACAGAATGAGGACACGGGCAGCCGGTCAGCAGGCAGGGATGCCGGCCTGCCATAGGGGTGCAGTTAGCTGCAGAACACACCAGCAGGTCCAAGGACTAAGGACAGAATGGGGACACGGGCAGCCAGTTAGCAGGCAGGGCTGCCGGCCGGTAATTACAGCCTCCCGCCCGGTCATAGGGGTGCAGTTAGCTGCAGAACACACCAGCAGGTCCAAGGACTAAGGACAGAATGGGGACACGGGCAGCTGGTTAGCAGGCAGGGCTGCCGGCCGGTAATTACAGCCTCCCGCCCGGTCATAGGGGTGCAGTTAGCTGCAGAACACACCAGCAGGTCCACGGACTAAGTACCGAATGGGGACACGGGCAGTCGGTTAGCAGGCAGGGCTGCCGGCCGGTAATTACAGCCTCCCGCCCGGTCATCGGGGTTCAGTTAGCTGCAGAACACACCAGCAGGTCCAGGGACTCAGCACGGAATGGGGACATGGGCAGCCGGTTAGCAGGCTGGGCTGCCGGCCGGTATTTACAGCCTCCCGCCCGGTCATAGGGGTGCAGTTAGCTGCAGAACACACCAGCAGGTCCAGGGACTCAGCACGGAATGGGGACATGGGCAGCCGGTTAGCAGGCTGGGCTGCCGGCCGGTATTTACAGCCTCCCGCCCGGCCATAGGGGTGCAGTTAGCTGCAGAACACACCAGCATGTCCAAGGACTAAGTACAGAATGAGGACACGGGCAGCCGGTCAGCAGGCAGGGCTGCCGGCCGGTAATTACAGCCTCCCGCCCGGTCATAGGGGTGCAGTTAGCTGCAGAACACACCAGCAGGTCCAGGGACTCAGTACGGAATGGGGACACGGGCAGCCGGTTAGCAGGCTGGGCTGCCGGCCGGTATTTACAGCCTCCCGCCCGGTCATAGGGGTGCAGTTAGCTGCAGAACACACCAGCAGGTCCACGGACTAAGTACCGAATGGGGACACGGGCAGCCGGTTAGCAGGCTGGGCTGCCGGCCGGTATTTATAGCCTCCCGCCCGGTCATAGGTGTGCAGTTAACTGCAGAACACACCAGCAGGTCCAGGGACTCAGTACCAAACGGGGAATCGGTTAAGCGGTTACCTGGCAGGGCAGCCGACCAGTAATCATAGCCTCCCGCCCGGTCGTAGGGGTGCAGTTAGCTGCAGAACACACCAGCAGGTCCAGGGAATGTGTGCAGGACGGGGAAATGCTTAACGGGTTAGCAGGCCGGGCAGCCGGCCGGTAGTTGGAGCCGCCCGCCCGGTCGTACGGGAGCCGTCATCAGCCGGCATCCCGAGCAGCTGAAAAGTCTAAGCGCAGAATGGGGACATGGTGAACCAGTCAGCCAGCGGGCAGGGAAGGGTCGAAACGGCCTAAAATACCGGGCCGGCGGGCCAAGATGGCTGCCGGGGGGCGTATTCAGGGCCCCCACGTGAGGGGCCGGGGCTGGGGGCCGAGCCGGGCAAGCGCGGTTGAGAAACAGCCGAGTCCGAGCAGGGGGAAATCATTAACCGGTGATCCGGTTCGACCCCCCCCCCGGTGGCCGAGGCGGGGAGGGTCGACCCGGGGAAAGGTTGGGTGTTCGGTGTCCCTCAGGGCGGTCCCGAGCGCGTCCTAAAATAATCCGGGCTCCTGGGCCCTTTTTTGAAAAAGAACCGGTCGGGGAGCGGGTGCAATCCGGAAGGCCTGGCGGGGCTTCGGTGCCTCTTCCTCGGCATGACTACCGGAGGGTCGTCGGCCTGAATGACGGTTGCATTTGCTGGCTGTGGAGGTTGGCGGGCTATCTGCAGAATAGGAGGAGGTGGCAAATCGAGAATGGGTCGACTTCGCCAAGTGCCTTCTCGAGCCTCCAGGTCTGCAGGGACCGACCCAGGCTGCCGCCAAACCGACCGGGAGGCCCCGCCGTCGGCCATTTTTGGTCATTTTCGGCATTTTTCGCCTCTTTCGGCCGGTCAAGAAAAGCGGCGGCCTGACACCCGGGCGTGCACGGGGAAGGCTCCCCCTCGCCGGGAGGACCGGAGTTTGCCCCGGAAACCTCCGGAAGCCGGCCGGGAAGGCGGCTTCGGCCCGATGCACCTCCGGCTGCGTCCGAAGGCCGGGGGAAGTGGCCCCTGGGCCCGTGTGAGGGAAATCCGTGCCAAGACGGAAGTCCATGAGGTCGGATCCGAAGCTTCTGCCGGGCCCCCGGTGGAGGCATTCCCGCTAGGCGGGGCGAATCGGCCCGGCCACGGGGCGGGTTGCAATTGTTGGAGGGGGGCTGCCGGAGCTAGATAATGATTTCCCCTCGGTTCTCCCGATGGGGAAACGGCGAAAGGAGGTGTCGCGGGCTTTCGAGGCCTCCTCGGCGGCTGGACTACCGACCGACATCTCGGCTGCATTTGCTGGCTGGGGGGGTTGGCGGGGTATCTGCAGAATGGTAGGAGGTGGCAAGTCGAGAATCGGTCGACAGCTCCGAGTGCCGTCTCGAGCCTCCAGGTCCGCAGGGACCGATCCAGGCTGCCGCCTAACCGACCAGGAGGCCCCGCCGTCGGCCATTTTTGTCCATTTTCGGCATTTTTTACCGTCTTTCGGTCGGTCACGGAAAGCGGCGACCGGAAGCCCGGGCGTGCCCGGGGACGGCTCCCACTGGCCCCGGGGACCGGATTTGCCCCGGTCGGAGCCCCGGAAACGCACCCGAAGCCGGCCGGAGAAGGCGGCTAAGGGCAATGCACCTCGGATTGAATTTGCGCACCGGGGAAAGTGGCCTCGGGGCCCGCGAGGTGTGACGGTGTGCCTTCGGTAAGCTTCTGGAGAAATGGGTAACCAATGCACCTCGGACTGAATGTGCAGGACGTGCAACGGGGCCTCCGGGTCCGCGAGATATCGCAGGTTGGCCTCGGTAAGCCTCTGGAGAAATGGCTAACCAATGGGACAGTGGCCCTGAGAAATCATTAACCATTTGGACTTCGTCTCTGGCAGAGAGGCAAGTGTGGTGCAGAAATCATTAACCATTTGGACTTAGTCTCTGGCAGCGAGGCAAGTGTGGTGCAGAAATCATTAACCATTTGGACTTAGTCTCTGGCAGCGAGGCAAGTGTGGCGGAGAAATCATTAACCATTTGGACTTAGTCTCTGGCAGCGAGGCAAGTGTGGCGCAGAAATCATTAACCGTTTGGACTTCGTCTCTGGCAGAGAGGCAAGTGTGGTGCAGAAATCATTAACCATTTGGACTTCGTCTCTGGCACAGAGGCAAGTGCAGTGGAGAAATCATTAACCATTTGGACTTAGTCTCTGGCAGCGAGGCAAGTGTGGCGGAGAAATCATTAACCGTTTGGACTTCGTCTCTGGCAGAGAGGCAAGTGTGGTGCAGAAATCATTAACCGTTTGGACTTAGTCTCTGGCAGCGAGGCAAGTGTGGCGGAGAAATCATTAACCGTTTGGACTTAGTCTCTGGCAGAGAGGCAAGTGTGGTGCAGAAATCATTAACCATTTGGACTTAGTCTCTGGCAGCGAGGCAAGTGTGGTGCAGAAATCATTAACCATTTGGACTTAGTCTCTGGCAGCGAGGCAAGTGTGGCGCAGAAATCATTAACCGTTTGGACTTCGTCTCTGGCAGAGAGGCAAGTGTGGTGCAGAAATCATTAACCATTTGGACTTCGTCTCTGGCACAGAGGCAAGTGCAGTGGAGAAATCATTAACCATTTGGACTTAGTTTCTGGCAGCGAGGCAAGTGTGGCGGAGAAATCATTAACCGTTTGGACTTCGTCTCTGGCAGCGAGGCAAGTGTGGTGCAGAAATCATTAACCATTTGGACTTAGTCTCTGGCAGCGAGGCAAGTGTGGCGGAGAAATCATTAACCGTTTGGACTTCGTCTCTGGCAGAGAGGCAAGTGTGGTGCAGAAATCATTAACCATTTGGACTTAGTCTCTGGCAGCGAGGCAAGTGTGGCGGAGAAATCATTAACCGTTTGGACTTAGTCTCTGGCAGCGAGGCAAGTGTGGCGGAGAAATCATTAACCATTTGGACTTAAGTCTGTGGCAGAGGCAAGTTTGGAAGAGAAATCAGTAACTAATAAATAAAATGCACCCCAGATTGCATTCGCCGGCCGTGGAAAGTGTCTCCTGGGCCCGGG
>JANJGN010003687.1:0-5000 GCA_026770705.1 Isurus oxyrinchus | reverse complement strand
GGCGGTGCCTGGAGGCCGGGCAGGCGGTTGGCCGAAGGCCCGATACTCCGGGTGCTGTCAGCATTTCGCTTGCCGAGCTGCTCAAAAGTCGAGGTGCAGAACGGCGAAATCATTAACCGGCAAGCGGATGCATGGCAGCGGGCAGGGAAGGGTCAAAACGGCCTGAAATACCGGAGCGGCGGGCCAAGATGGCTGCCGGGGGGCGTATTCAGCGGTCGCACGTGACGGGGCGGTGCCTGGAGGCCGAGCCGCGCAAGCGCGATTTAAAGCGAGCAAAGTCCGAGCAGGAGCGATATCGTTGGCCATTCAGCCGGTTCGAGCCTGGTGGCCGAGGCGGGGAGGGTGGAACCGGGGAAAGGCTGGGTGTTCGGTGTCCGCCCGGGTGGTCCGGAGTTTTATTCGGGTTAGGGTTAGCGGTTAGGCTTAGGGCTGGGGTTAGGGTTGGGGCGTTAGGGTTAGGGGAAGTGTCAGGGGTAGGGGTAGGGTTAGAGTTAGGGGCTTGGCTTGGTGTTCGTGTCGGGGAAGGGGACAAGGCTAGTTTATTGTTGGCTCGGGGTTCGGGTTAGGGTTAGCGGTTAGGCTTAGGGCTGGGGTTAGGTTTGCGGCCAATGGTTTACCGGTTAGCAGGCAGGGTAGCCGGCCATTATTCAGGGCTTTCGGCATGGTAGTAAAGGTGCGCTGAGCTGCAGAACACAGCCGCTGGTCCACGGGATATGTACGGCACAGGGGAACCTGTGAACCAGTTAGCAGACAAGGCAGCCGACCGGTAATTATAGCCTCCCGCCGGGTAATAGAGGCGCAGTCAGCTGCAGAACACACCAGCAGGTCCAAGGACTAAGTACAGAATGAGGACACGGGCAGCCGGTCAGCAGGCAGGGCTGCCGGCCGGTAATTACAGCCTCCCGCCCGGTCATAGGGGTGCAGTTAGCTGCAGAACACACCAGCAGGTCCAAGGACTAAGTACAGAATGAGGACACGGGCAGCCGGTCAGCAGGCAGGGATGCCGGCCTGCCATAGGGGTGCAGTTAGCTGCAGAACACACCAGCAGGTCCAAGGACTAAGGACAGAATGGGGACACGGGCAGCCAGTTAGCAGGCAGGGCTGCCGGCCGGTAATTACAGCCTCCCGCCCGGTCATAGGGGTGCAGTTAGCTGCAGAACACACCAGCAGGTCCAAGGACTAAGGACAGAATGGGGACACGGGCAGCTGGTTAGCAGGCAGGGCTGCCGGCCGGTAATTACAGCCTCCCGCCCGGTCATAGGGGTGCAGTTAGCTGCAGAACACACCAGCAGGTCCACGGACTAAGTACCGAATGGGGACACGGGCAGTCGGTTAGCAGGCAGGGCTGCCGGCCGGTAATTACAGCCTCCCGCCCGGTCATCGGGGTTCAGTTAGCTGCAGAACACACCAGCAGGTCCAGGGACTCAGCACGGAATGGGGACATGGGCAGCCGGTTAGCAGGCTGGGCTGCCGGCCGGTATTTACAGCCTCCCGCCCGGTCATAGGGGTGCAGTTAGCTGCAGAACACACCAGCAGGTCCAGGGACTCAGCACGGAATGGGGACATGGGCAGCCGGTTAGCAGGCTGGGCTGCCGGCCGGTATTTACAGCCTCCCGCCCGGCCATAGGGGTGCAGTTAGCTGCAGAACACACCAGCATGTCCAAGGACTAAGTACAGAATGAGGACACGGGCAGCCGGTCAGCAGGCAGGGCTGCCGGCCGGTAATTACAGCCTCCCGCCCGGTCATAGGGGTGCAGTTAGCTGCAGAACACACCAGCAGGTCCAGGGACTCAGTACGGAATGGGGACACGGGCAGCCGGTTAGCAGGCTGGGCTGCCGGCCGGTATTTACAGCCTCCCGCCCGGTCATAGGGGTGCAGTTAGCTGCAGAACACACCAGCAGGTCCACGGACTAAGTACCGAATGGGGACACGGGCAGCCGGTTAGCAGGCTGGGCTGCCGGCCGGTATTTATAGCCTCCCGCCCGGTCATAGGTGTGCAGTTAACTGCAGAACACACCAGCAGGTCCAGGGACTCAGTACCAAACGGGGAATCGGTTAAGCGGTTACCTGGCAGGGCAGCCGACCAGTAATCATAGCCTCCCGCCCGGTCGTAGGGGTGCAGTTAGCTGCAGAACACACCAGCAGGTCCAGGGAATGTGTGCAGGACGGGGAAATGCTTAACGGGTTAGCAGGCCGGGCAGCCGGCCGGTAGTTGGAGCCGCCCGCCCGGTCGTACGGGAGCCGTCATCAGCCGGCATCCCGAGCAGCTGAAAAGTCTAAGCGCAGAATGGGGACATGGTGAACCAGTCAGCCAGCGGGCAGGGAAGGGTCGAAACGGCCTAAAATACCGGGCCGGCGGGCCAAGATGGCTGCCGGGGGGCGTATTCAGGGCCCCCACGTGAGGGGCCGGGGCTGGGGGCCGAGCCGGGCAAGCGCGGTTGAGAAACAGCCGAGTCCGAGCAGGGGGAAATCATTAACCGGTGATCCGGTTCGACCCCCCCCCCGGTGGCCGAGGCGGGGAGGGTCGACCCGGGGAAAGGTTGGGTGTTCGGTGTCCCTCAGGGCGGGTCCCGAGCGCGTCCTAAAATAATCCGGGCTCCTGGGCCCTTTTTTGAAAAAGAACCGGTCGGGGAGCGGGTGCAATCCGGAAGGCCTGGCGGGGCTTCGGTGCCTCTTCCTCGGCATGACTACCGGAGGGTCGTCGGCCTGAATGACGGTTGCATTTGCTGGCTGTGGAGGTTGGCGGGCTATCTGCAGAATAGGAGGAGGTGGCAAATCGAGAATGGGTCGACTTCGCCAAGTGCCTTCTCGAGCCTCCAGGTCTGCAGGGACCGACCCAGGCTGCCGCCAAAACCGACCGGGAGGCCCCGCCGTCGGCCATTTTTGGTCATTTTCGGCATTTTTCGCCTCTTTCGGCCGGTCAAGAAAAGCGGCGGCCTGACACCCGGGCGTGCACGGGGAAGGCTCCCCCTCGCCGGGAGGACCGGAGTTTGCCCCGGAAACCTCCGGAAGCCGGCCGGGAAGGCGGCTTCGGCCCGATGCACCTCCGGCTGCGTCCGAAGGCCGGGGGAAGTGGCCCCTGGGCCCGTGTGAGGGAAATCCGTGCCAAGACGGAAGTCCATGAGGTCGGATCCGAAGCTTCTGCGGGCCCCCGGTGGAGGCATTCCCGCTAGGCGGGGCGAATCGGCCCGGCCACGGGGCGGGTTGCAATTGTTGGAGGGGGGCTGCCGGAGCTAGATAATGATTTCCCCTCGGTTCTCCCGATGGGGAAACGGCGAAAGGAGGTGTCGCGGGCTTTCGAGGCCTCCTCGGCGGCTGGACTACCGACCGACATCTCGGCTGCATTTGCTGGCTGGGGGGGTTGGCGGGGTATCTGCAGAATGGTAGGAGGTGGCAAGTCGAGAATCGGTCGACAGCTCCGAGTGCCGTCTCGAGCCTCCAGGTCCGCAGGGACCGATCCAGGCTGCCGCCTAACCGACCAGGAGGCCCCGCCGTCGGCCATTTTTGTCCATTTTCGGCATTTTTACCGTCTTTCGGTCGGTCACGGAAAGCGGCGACCGGAAGCCCGGGCGTGCCCGGGGACGGCTCCCACTGGCCCCGGGGACCGGATTTGCCCCGGTCGGAGCCCCGGAAACGCACCCGAAGCCGGCCGGAGAAGGCGGCTAAGGGCAATGCACCTCGGATTGAATTTGCGCACCGGGGAAAGTGGCCTCGGGGCCCGCGAGGTGTGACGGTGTGCCTTCGGTAAGCTTCTGGAGAAATGGGTAACCAATGCACCTCGGACTGAATGTGCAGGACGTGCAACGGGGCCTCCGGGTCCGCGAGATATCGCAGGTTGGCCTCGGTAAGCCTCTGGAGAAATGGCTAACCAATGGGACAGTGGCCCTGAGAAATCATTAACCATTTGGACTTCGTCTCTGGCAGAGAGGCAAGTGTGGTGCAGAAATCATTAACCATTTGGACTTAGTCTCTGGCAGCGAGGCAAGTGTGGTGCAGAAATCATTAACCATTTGGACTTAGTCTCTGGCAGCGAGGCAAGTGTGGCGGAGAAATCATTAACCATTTGGACTTAGTCTCTGGCAGCGAGGCAAGTGTGGCGCAGAAATCATTAACCGTTTGGACTTCGTCTCTGCAGAGAGGCAAGTGTGGTGCAGAAATCATTAACCATTTGGACTTCGTCTCTGGCACAGAGGCAAGTGCAGTGGAGAAATCATTAACCATTTGGACTTAGTCTCTGGCAGCGAGGCAAGTGTGGCGGAGAAATCATTAACCGTTTGGACTTCGTCTCTGGCAGAGAGGCAAGTGTGGTGCAGAAATCATTAACCGTTTGGACTTAGTCTCTGGCAGCGAGGCAAGTGTGGCGGAGAAATCATTAACCGTTTGGACTTAGTCTCTGGCAGAGAGGCAAGTGTGGTGCAGAAATCATTAACCATTTGGACTTAGTCTCTGGCAGCGAGGCAAGTGTGGTGCAGAAATCATTAACCATTTGGACTTAGTCTCTGGCAGCGAGGCAAGTGTGGCGCAGAAATCATTAACCGTTTGGACTTCGTCTCTGGCAGAGAGGCAAGTGTGGTGCAGAAATCATTAACCATTTGGACTTCGTCTCTGGCACAGAGGCAAGTGCAGTGGAGAAATCATTAACCATTTGGACTTAGTTTCTGGCAGCGAGGCAAGTGTGGCGGAGAAATCATTAACCGTTTGGACTTCGTCTCTGGCAGCGAGGCAAGTGTGGTGCAGAAATCATTAACCATTTGGACTTAGTCTCTGGCAGCGAGGCAAGTGTGGCGGAGAAATCATTAACCGTTCCGTTTGGACTTCGTCTCTGGCAGAGAGGCAAGTGTGGTGCAGAAATCATTAACCATTTGGACTTAGTCTCTGGCAGCGAGGCAAGTGTGGCGGAGAAATCATTAACCGTTTGGACTTAGTCTCTGGCAGCGAGGCAAGTGTGGCGGAGAAATCATTAACCATTTGGACTTAAGTCTGTGGCAGAGGCAAGTTT
>JANJGN010003686.1:0-41667 GCA_026770705.1 Isurus oxyrinchus | reverse complement strand
AAACCCCACCAACCCTCCTTCTCCCCATCTCCCTCAATCCCCACCTACCCACCGTCTCCCCGTCTCCCTCAATCCCCACCTACCCACCTTGTCCCCGTCTCCCTCAATCCCCACCTACCCACCTTCTCCCCGTCTCCCTTAATCCCCACCTACCCACCGTCTCCCCGTCTCCCTCAATCCCCACCTAATCACCTTCTCCCCGTCTCCCTCAATCCCCAACACCCACCTTCTCCCCGTCTTCCTCAATCCCCACCTACCCACATTCTCCCTTTCTCCCTCAATCCCCACCTACCCACCTTCTCCCCGTCTTCCTCAATCCCCACCTACGCACTTTCTCCCCGTCTTCCTCAATCCCCACCTACCCACAGTCTCTTCGTCTCCCTCAATCCCCAGCTACCCAAATTTTGCCCGTCTCTCTCAATCCCCACCTAGCCACCTTGTCCCCTTCTCTGTCAATCCCCACCTACCCACCTTCTCCCTGTATCCCTCAATGCCCACCTCCCCACCATCTCCCCGTCTCCCTCAATCCCCACCTACTCTCCTTCTCCCCGTCTCCCTCTATCTCCACCTACCCACCTTCTCCCCGTCTCCCCCAATACCGACCTACACACCTTCTTACCTTCACCCTCAATCCCCACCTACACACATTCTCCCTATTAGACTCATTCGCCACCTACCCACCTTCTCCCCATCTCTCTCAATCCCCACCTACCAATCTTCTCCCCGTCTCTCTCAATCCCCACCTACCCACCTTCTCCCCGTATCTCTCAATCCCCACCTACCAATCTTCTCCCCGTCTCCCTCAATCCCCACCTACCCACCTTCTCCCCATCTCCCGCAATCCCCACCTACCCACCTTCTCCCCGTCTCCCTCAATCCCCACCTACCCACCTTCTCCCCATCTCCGTCCATCCCCACCTACCCACATTCTCCCCGTCTCCCTCAATCCCCACCTACACAACTTCTCCCCGTCTCCCTCAATCCCCACATACCCACCTTCTCCCCGTCTCCCTCAATCCCCACCTACCCACCTTGTCCCCATCTCCCTCAATCCCCACCTACCCACCTTCTCCCCGTCTCCCTCAATCCCCACCTACCCACCTTCTCCCCGTCTTCCTCAATCCCCACCTACCCACAGTCTCTTCGTCTCCCTCAATCCCCAGCTACCCAAATTTTGCCCGTCTCTCTCAATCCCAACCTAGCCACCTTGTCCCCTTATCTGTCAATCCCCACCTACACACCTTCTCCCTGTATCCCTCAATGCCCACCTCCCCACCATCTCCCCGTCTCCCTCAATCCCCACCTACACACCTTCTCCCCGTCTCCCTCAATCCCCACCTACCCACCTTCTCCCCATCTCCCTCAATCCCCACCTACCCACCTTCTCCCCGTCTCCCTCAATCCCCACCTACCCACCTTCTCCCCATCTCCGTCCATCCCCACCTACCCACATTCTCCCCGTCTCCCTCAATCCCCACCTACACAACTTCTCCCCGTCTCCCTCAATTCCCACATACCCACCTTCTCCCCGTCTCCCTCAATCCCCCCCTGCCCACCTTCTCCCCGTCTCCCTCAATCCCCACCTACCCACCTTCTCCCCGTCTCCCTCAATCCCCACCTACCCACCTTCTCCCCATCTCCCTCAATCCCCACCTACCCACCTTCTCCCCGTCTCCCTCAATCCCCACCTACCCACCTTCTCCCCATCTCCCTCAATCCCCACCTACCCAACTTCTCCCCGTCTCCCTCAATCCCCACCTACCCACCTTCTCCCTGTATCCCTCAATGCCCACCTCCCCACCATCTCCCCGTCTCCCTCAATCCCCACCTACCCACTTTCTCCCCGTCTCCCTCAATCTGCACTTACCCACCTTCTCCCCATCTCCCTCAATACCCACCTCTCCACCTTCTCCCCATCTCCCTCAATCCCCACCTATCCACCTTCTCCCCATCTCCCTCAATCCCCACCTACCCACCTTCTCCCCGTCTCCCTCAATCCCCACCTACCCACTTTCACCCCGTCTCCCTCAATCCCCACTTACCTACCTTCTCCCTGTTTCCCTCAATTGCCACCTACCCACCTTCTCCCCGTCTCCCTCAATCCCCACCTACCCACCTTCTCCCCATCTCCCTCAATCCCCACCTACCCACCTTCTCCCCGTCTCCCTCAATCCCCACCTACCCAACTTCTCCCCGTCTCCCTCAATCCCCACCTACCCAACTTCTCCCCATCTCCCTCAATACCCACCTACCCACCTTCTCCCCATCTCCCTCAATCCCCACATACCCACCTTCTCCCCGTCTCCCTCAATCCCCACCTATCCACCTTCTCCCCGTCTCCCTCAATCCCCACCTACCCACCTTCTTCCCCGTCTCCCTCAATCCCCACTTACCCACCTTCTCCCCATCTCCCTCAATACCCACCTATCCACCTTCTCCCCATCTCCCTCAATCCCCACCTACCCACCTTCTTCCCCGTCTCCCTCAATCCCCACTTACCCACTTTCACCCCGTCTCCCTCAATCCCCACTTACCTACCTTCTCCCTGTTTCCCTCAATTGCCACCTACCCAAATTCTCCCCGTCCCCCTCAATCCCCACCTACCCACCTTCTCCCCGTCTCCCTCAATCCCCACCTACCCACCTTCTCCCCGTCTCCCTCAATCCCCACCTACCCACCTTCTCCCCGTCTCCCTCAATCCCCACCTACCCACCTTCTCCCCGTCTCCCTCAATCCCCACCTACCCACCTTCTCCCCGTCTCCCTCAATCCCCACCTACCCACCTTCTCCCCGTCTCCCTCAATCCCCACCTACCCACCTTCTCCCCGTCTCCCTCAATCCCCACCTACCCACCTTCTCCCCGTCTCCCTCAATCCCCACCTACCCACCTTCTCCCCGTCTCCCTCAATCCCCACCTACCCACCTTCTCCCCGTCCCCCTCAATCCCCACCTACCCACCTTCTGCCCGTCTCCCTCAATCCCCACCTACACACCTTCTCCCCGTCCTCCTCAATCCCCACCTTCCGACATTGTCCGCATATAATTCAATGACCACCTACACACCTTCTCCCTATATCCCTCAATCCCCACCTACCCAACATCTCCCCATCTCCCACATCCCCACCTACCCACCGTCTCCCCGTTATCCTCAAACCCCACCAACCCTCCTTCTCCCCATCTCCCTCAATCCCCACCTACCCACCGTCTCCCCATCTCCCTCAATTACCACCTACCCACCTTCTCTCATCATCTCTCAATCATCACCTACCCACCTTCTCCCCCTCTGCCTTAATCCCCACCTAACCACCTTCACCCCGTATCCCTCAATCGCCACCTACCCACCTTCTCCCCGTCTCCCTCAATCCCCACCTACCCACCTTCTCAACCGTCTCCGTCCATCCCCACCTACCCACATTCTCCCCGTCTCCCTCAAACCCCACCTACCCACCATTTCCCAGTCTTCCTCAGTTGCCACCTTCCCACCTTCTCGCCGTCTCCCTCAATCCCCACCTACCCACCATTTCCCAGTCTTCTTCAATCGCCACCTACCCACCTTCTCTCCGTCACCCTCAATCCCCACCTAACCTCCTTCTACCCATCTCTCTCAATACCCACCTACCCACATTCTCCCCATCTCCCTCAATCCCCACCTACCCACCTTCTCCCCGTCTCCCTCAATCCCCACCTACCCACCTTCTCCCCGTCTCCCTCAATCTCCACCTAACCACCTTCTCCCCGTCTCCCTCAATCCCCACCAACCCTCCTTGTCCCCGTCTCCCTCAATCTCCACCTACCCACCTTCTCCGCATCTCCCTCAATCCACACCTACCCACCTTCTCCCCGTCTCCCTCAATCCCCACCTACCCACCTTCTCCCCGTCTCCCTCAATCCCCACCTACCCACCTTCTCCCCGTCTCCCTCAATCCCCACCTACCCACCTTCTCCCCGTCTCCCTCAATCCCCACCTACCCACCTTCTCCCCGTCCCCCTCAATCCCCACCTACCCAACTTCTCCCCGTCCCCCTCAATCCCCACCTACCCACCTTCTCCCCATCTCCCTCAATCCCCACCTACCCACCTTCTCCCCGTCTCCCTCAATCCCCACCTACCCACCTTCTCCCCGTCTCCCTCAATCCCCACCTACCCACCTTCTCCCCGTCTCCCTCAATCCCCACCTACCCACCTTCTCCCCGTCTCCCTCAATCCCCACCTACCCACCTTCTCCCTGTATCCCTCAATCCCCACCTACCCACCTTCTCCCCGTCTCCCTCAATCCCCACCTACCCAATTTCTCCCCGTCTCCCTCAATCCCCACCTACCCACTTTCTCCCAGTCTCCCTCAATCCCCACCTACCCACCTTCTCCCCGTCTCCCTCAATCCCCACCTATCCACCTTCTCCCCGTCTCCCTCAATCCCCACCTACCCACCTTCTCCCCATCTCCCTCAATCCCCACCTACCCACCTTCTCCCTGTCTCCCTCAATCCCCACCTACCCACCTTCTCCCTGCATCCCTCAATCCCCATCTAACCACCTGCTCCCCATCTCCCTCAATACCCACCTACCCACCTTCTCCGCGTCTCCCTCAATCCCCACCTACCCACCTTCTCCCCGTCTCCCTCAATCCCCACCTACCCTCCTTATCCCCGTCTCCCTCAATCCGCACTTAACCACCTTCTCCCCATCTCCCTCAATACCCACCTCCCCACCTTCTCCCCATCTCCCTCAATCCCCACCTACCCACCTTGTCCCTGTCTCCCTCAGTCCCCACCTACCCACCTTCTTCCCCGTCTCCCTCAATCCCCACATACCCACTTTCACCCCGTATCCCTCAATCCCCACCTACCCACCTTCTCCCCGTCTCCCTCAATCCCCACCTACCCAACTTCTCCCCGTCTCCCTCAATCCCCCCCTACCCAACTTCTCCCCGTCTCCCTCAATCGCCACCTACCCAACTTCTCCCCGTCTCCCTCAATCCCTACCTACCCACCTTCTCCCCGACTCCCTCAATACACACCTACCCACCTTCTCCCCGTCTCCCTCAATCCCCACCTACCCACCTTCTCCCCGTCTCCCTCAATCCCCACCTACCCACCTTCTCCCCGTCTCCCTCAATCCCCACCTACCTACCTTCTCCCCGTCTCCCTCAATCCCCACCTACCCACCTTCTCCCTGTTTCCCTCAATCGCCACCTACCCACCTTCTCCCCGTCTCCCTCAATCCCCACCTACCCACCTTCTCCCCGTCTCCCTCAATCCCCACCTACCCACCTTCTCCCTGTTTCCCTCAATCGCCACCTACCCACCTTCTCCCCGTCTCCCTCAATCCCCACCTACCCACCTTCTCCCCGTCCCCCTCAATCCCCACCTAACCACCTTCTCCCCGTCTCCCTCAATCCCCACCTACCCACCTTCTCCCCGTCTCCCTCAATCCCCACCTACCCACCTTCTCCCCGTCTCCCTCAATCCCCACCTACCCACCTTCTCCCCGTCTCCCTCAATCCCCACCTACCCACCTTCTCCCCGTATCCCTCAATACCCACCTACCCACCTTCTCCCCGTCTCCCTCAATCGCCACCTACCCACCTTCACCCCGTCCCCCTCAATCCCCACCTACTCACCTTCTCCCCGTCTCCCTCAATCCCCACCTACCCACCTTCTCCCTATATCCCTCAATCCCCACCTACCCACTTTCTCCCCGTCGCCCTCAATCACCACCTACCCACCGTCTCCCCGTTATCCTCAAACTCCCCCAACCCTCCTTCTCCCCATCTCCCTCAATCCCCACCTACCCACCTTCTCCCCCTCTCCCTTAATCCTCACCTAACCACCTTCTCCCCGTCTCCCTCAATCCCCACCAACCCACCTTCTCCCTGTCTCCCTCAATCCCCACCTACCCACATTCTCCCCGTCTCCCTCAATCCCCACCTACCCACCTCTCCCCGTCTCCCTCAATCCCCACTTACCCACCTTCTCCCTGTCTCCCTCAATCCCCACCTACCCACATTCTCCCTGTCTCCCTCAATCCCCACCTACCCACCTTCTCCCCGTCTCCCTCAATCCCCACCTAACCACCTTCTCCCCGTCTCCCTCAATCCCCACCTAACCACCTTCTCCCCGTCTCCCTCAATCCCGACCTACCCACCTTCTCCCCGTCTCTCTCAATCCCCACCTACCCAACTTCTCCCCATCTCCCTCAATCCCCACCTACCCACCTTCTCCCCGTCTCCCTCAACCACCACCTACCCACCTTCTCCCCGTCCCCCTCAATCCCCACCTACCCAATTTCTCCCCGTCTCCCTCAATCCCCACCTACCCATCTTCTCCCCGTCTCCGTCCATCCCCACCTACCCACATTCTCCCCATCTCCCTCAATCCCCACCTACCCACCATTTCCCAGTCTTCCTCAATTGCCACCTTCCCACCTTCTCCCCGTCTCCCTCAATCACCACCTACCCATATTCTCCCCGTCTCCCTCAATCCCCACCTACCCACCTTCTCCCCGTCTCCCTCAATCCCCACCTACCCACCTTCTCCCTGTCTCCCTCAATCCCCACCTACCCACCTTCTCCCCGTCTCACTCAATCCCCACCTTCCCACCTTTTCCCCGTCTCCCTCAATTACCACCTACCCACCTTCTCTCATCATCTCTCAATCCCCACCTACCCACTTTCTCCCCGTCTCCCTCAATCCCCACCTTCCCACCTTCATCCTGTCTCCCTCAATCCCCACCTACCCACAGTCTCTTCATCTCCTTCAATCCCCACCTACCCACCTTCTCCCCGTCTTCCTCAATCCCCACCTACCCACAGTCTCTTCGTCTTCCTCAATCCCCAGCTACCCAAATTTTGCCCGTCTCTCTCAATCCCCACCTAGCCACCTTGTTCCCTTCTCTGTCAATCCCCACCTACCCACCTTCTCCCTGTATCCCTCAATGCCCACCTCCCCACCATCTCCCCGTCTCCCTCAATCCCCACCTGCCCACATTCTCCGCGTCTCCCTCAATCCAAACCTACCCAACTTCACCACGTCACCCTCAATCCCCACCTACCCACCTTCTCCCTGTCTCCCTCAATCCCCACCTACCCACCTTCTCCCCGTCTCCCTCAATCCCCACCTACCCACCTTCTCCCCGTCTCCCTCAATCCCCACCTACCCACCTTCTCCCCGTCTTCCTCAATCGCCACCTACCCACCTTCTCCCCGTCTCCCTCAATCCCCACCTACCCACCTTCACCCCGTCTCCCTCAATCCCCACCTACACACCTTCTCCCCGTCTTCCTCAATCCCCACCTACCCACCTTCTCCCCGTCTCCCTAAATCCCCAGCTACCCACCTTCTCCCCGTCTACCTCAATCCCCACCTACCCACCTTCTCCCCGTCTTCCTCAATCCCCACGTACCCACCTTCTCCCCGTGTCCCTCAATCCCCATCTACCTACCTTCTCCCCGTCTCCCTCAATCCCCTCCTACCCAGCTTCTCCCCGTCTCCCTCAATCCCCACCTACCCACCTTCTCTCCGTCTCCCTCAATCCCCACCAACCCACCTTCTCCCCGTCTCCCTCAATCCCCACCTACCCACCTTCTCCCCGTCTCCCTCAATCCCCACCTACCCACCTTGTCCCCGTTCCCTCAATCCCCACCTAACCACCTTCTCCCCGTCTCCCTCAATCCCCACCTACCCACCTTCTCCCCGTCTCCCTCAATCCCCACCTACCCACCTTCTCCCCGTCTCCCTCAGTCCCCACCTACCCAGCTTCTCGCCACCTCCCTCAATCCCCACCTACCCACCTTCTCCCTGTATCCCTCAATCCCCACCTACCCACCATCTCCCCGTCTCCCTCAATCCCCACCTACCCAATTTCTCCCCGTCTCCCTCAATCCCCACCTACCCACTTTCTCCCAGTCTCCCTCAATCCCCACCTACCCACCTTCTCCCCGTCTCCCTCAATCCCCACCTATCCACCTTCTCCCCGTCTCCCTCAATCCCCACCTACCCACCTTCTCCCCATCTCCCTCAATCCCCACCTACCCACCTTCTCCCTGTCTCCCTCAATCCCCACCTACCCACCTTCTCCCTGCATCCCTCAATCCCCATCTAACCACCTGCTCCCCATCTCCCTCAATACCCACCTACCCACCTTCTCCGCGTCTCCCTCAATCCCCACCTACCCACCTTCTCCCCGTCTCCCTCAATCCCCACCTACCCACCTTCTCCCCGTCTCCCTCAATCTGCACTTACCCACCTTCTCCACATCTCCCTCAATCCCCACCTACCCTCCTTATCCCCGTCTCCCTCAATCCCCACCTACCCTCCTTATCCCCGTCTCCCTCAATCCCCACCTACCCACCTTCTCCCCGTCTCCCTCAATCCCCACCTACCCACCTTCTCCCCGTCTCCCTCAATCCCCACCTACCCACCTTCTCCCCGTCTCCCTCAATCCCCACCTACCCTCCTTATCCCCGTCTCCCTCAATCCGCACTTAACCACCTTCTCCCCATCTCCCTCAATACCCACCTCCCCACCTTCTCCCCATCTCCCTCAATCCCCACCTACCCACCTTGTCCCTGTCTCCCTCAGTCCCCACCTACCCACCTTGTCCCTGTCTCCCTCAGTCCCCACCTACCCACCTTCTTCCCCGTCTCCCTCAATCCCCACTTACCCACTTTCACCCCGTATCCCTCAATCCCCACCTACCCACCTTCTCCCCGTCTCCCTCAATCCCCACCTACCCACCTTCTCCCCATCTCCCTCAATCCCCACCTACCCAACTTCTCCCCGTCTCCCTCAATCGCCACCTACCCAACTTCTCCCCGTCTCCCTCAATCACCACCTACCCTCCTTCTCCCTGTTTCCCTCAATCGCCACCTACCCAACTTCTCCCCGTCTCCCTCAATCCCCACCTACCCTCCTTCTCCCCATTTCCCTCAATCCCCACCTACCCACCTTCTCCCCGTCTCCCTCAATCCCCACCTACCCACCTTCACCCCGTCTCCCTCAATCCCCACCTACCCACCTTCTCCCCGTCTCCCTCAATCCCCACCTACCCACCTTCACCCCGTCCCCCTCAATCCCCACCTACCCACCTTCTCCCCGTCTCCCTCTATCCCCAACTATCCACCTTCTCCCTCGTCTCCCTCAATCCCCACCTACCCACCTTCTCCCCGTGTCCCTCAATCCCCACCTACCCACCTTCTCCCCGTCTCCCTCAATCCCCACCTACCCACCTTCTCCCCGTCTCCCTCAATCCCCACATACCCAACTTCTCCCCGTCCCCCTCAATCCCCAACTTCCGACATTGTCCGCATATCATTCAATGACCACCTACACACCTTCTCCCTATATCCCTCAATCCCCACCTACCCACCTTCTCCCCGTCTCCCTCAATCCCCACCTACCCACCGTCTCCCCGTTATCCTCAAACCACCCCAACCCTCCTTCTCCCCATCTCCCTCAATCCCCACCTACCCACCTTCTCCCCGTCTTCCTCAATCGCCACCTACCCACCTTCTCCCCGTCTCCCTCAATCCCCATCTACCCACCTTCACCCCGTCTCCCTCAATCCCCACCTACACACCTTCTCCCCGTCTTCCTCAATCCCCACCTACCCACCTTCTCCCCGTCTCCCTAAATCCCCAGCTACCCACCTTCTCCCCGTCTACCTCAATCCCCACCTACCCACCTTCTCCCCGTCTTCCTCAATCCCCACGTACCCACCTTCTCCCCGTGTCCCTCAATCCCCATCTACCTACCTTCTCCCCGTCTCCCTCAATCCCCTCCTACCCAGCTTCTCCCCGTCTCCCTCAATCCCCACCTACCCACCTTCTCTCCGTCTCCCTCAATCCCCACCAACCCACCTTCTCCCCGTCTCCCTCAATCCCCACCTACCCACCTTCTCCCCGTCTCCCTCAATCCCCACCTACCCACCTTGTCCCCGTTCCCTCAATCCCCACTTAACCACCTTCTCCCCGTCTCCCTCAATCCCCACCTACCCACCTTCTCCCCGTCTCCCTCAATCCCCACCTACCCACCTTCTCCCCGTCTCCCTCAGTCCCCACCTACCCACCTTCTCGCCACCTCCCTCAATCCCCACCTACCCACCTTCTCCCTGTATCCCTCAATCCCCACCTACCCACCATCTCCCCGTCTCCCTCAATCCCCACCTACCCACTTTCTCCCAGTCTCCCTCAATCCCCACCTACCCACCTTCTCCCCGTCTCCCTCAATCCCCACCTATCCACCTTCTCCCCGTCTCCCTCAATCCCCACCTACCCACCTTCTCCCCATCTCCCTCAATCCCCACCTACCCACCTTCTCCCTGTCTCCCTCAATCCCCACCTACCCACCTTCTCCCTGCATCCCTCAATCCCCATCTAACCACCTGCTCCCCATCTCCCTCAATACCCACCTACCCACCTTCTCCCCGTCTCCCTCAATCTGCACTTACCCACCTTCTCCACATCTCCCTCAATCCCCACCTACCCTCCTTATCCCCGTCTCCCTCAATCCCCACCTACCCTCCTTATCCCCGTCTCCCTCAATCCCCACCTACCCACCTTCTCCCCGTCTCCCTCAATCCCCACCTACCCACCTTCTCCCCGTCTCCCTCAATCCCCACCTACCCACCTTCTCCCCGTCTCCCTCAATCCCCACCTACCCTCCTTATCCCCGTCTCCCTCAATCCGCACTTAACCACCTTCTCCCCATCTCCCTCAATACCCACCTCCCCACCTTCTCCCCATCTCCCTCAATCCCCACCTACCCACCTTGTCCCTGTCTCCCTCAGTCCCCACCTACCCACCTTGTCCCTGTCTCCCTCAGTCCCCACCTACCCACCTTCTTCCCCGTCTCCCTCAATCCCCACTTACCCACTTTCACCCCGTATCCCTCAATCCCCACCTACCCACCTTCTCCCCGTCTCCCTCAATCCCCACCTACCCACCTTCTCCCCATCTCCCTCAATCCCCACCTACCCAACTTCTCCCCGTCTCCCTCAATCGCCACCTACCCAACTTCTCCCCGTCTCCCTCAATCACCACCTACCCTCCTTCTCCCTGTTTCCCTCAATCGCCACCTACCCAACTTCTCCCCGTCTCCCTCAATCCCCACCTACCCTCCTTCTCCCCATTTCCCTCAATCCCCACCTACCCACCTTCACCCCGTCCCCCTCAATCCCCACCTACCCACCTTCTCCCCGTCTCCCTCTATCCCCAACTACCCACCTTCTCCCTCGTCTCCCTCAATCCCCACCTACCCACCTTCTCCCCGTGTCCCTCAATCCCCACCTACCCACCTTCTCCCCGTCCCCCTCAATCCCCAACTTCCGACATTGTCCGCATATCATTCAATGACCACCTACACACCTTCTCCCTATATCCCTCAATCCCCACCTACCCACCTTCTCCCCGTCTCCCTCAATCCCCACCTACCCACCGTCTCCCCGTTATCCTCAAACCACCCCAACCCTCCTTCTCCCCATCTCCCTCAATCCCCACCTACCCACCGTCTCCCCGTCTCCCTCAATCTGCACTTACCCAACTTCTCCCCATCTCCCTCAATACCCACCTCCCCACCTTCTCCCCATCTCCCTCAATCCCCACCTACCCACCTTCTTCCCCGTCTCCCTCAATCCCCACTTACCCACTTTCACCCCGTCTCCCTCAATCCCCACCTACCTACCTTCTGCCTGTTTTCCTCAATCGCCACCTACCCAACTTCTCCCCGTCTCCCTCAATCCCCACCTACCCACCTTCTCCCCGTCTCCCTCAATCCACACCTACCCACATTCTCTCCGTCTCCCTCAATCCCCACCTACCCATATTCTCCCCGTCTCCCTCAATCCCCACCTACCCACCATTTCCCAGTCTTCTTCAATCGCCACCTACCCACCTTCTCCCCGTCTCCCTCAATCCCCACCTACCACCTTCTCCCCATCTCCCTCAATCCCCACCTACCCACCTTCTCCCCGTCTCCCTCAATCCCCACCTACCCACCTTCTCCCCGTCTCCCTCAATCCCCACCTACCCACGTTCTCCCCCTCTCCCTCAATCCCCACCTACCCACCTTCTCCCCGTCTCCCTCAATCCCCACCTACCCACCTTCTCCCCATCTCCCTCAATCCCCACCTACCCACCTTCTCCCTGTCTCCCTCAATCCCCACCTACCCACCTTAACCCCGTCTCCCTCAATCCCCACCTACCCTCCTTATCCCCGTCTCCCTCAATCCCCACCTACCCACCTTCTCTCCGTCTCCCTCAATCCCCACCAACCCACCTTCTCCCCGTCTCCCTCAATCCCCACCTACCCACCTTCTCCCCGTCTCCCTCAATCCCCACCTCCCCACCTTCTCCCCGTCTCCCTCAATCCCCACCTAACCACCTTCTCCCCGTCTCCCTCAATCCCCACCTACCCACCTTCTCCCCGTCTCCCTCAATCGCCACCTACCCACCTTCTCCCCGTCTCCCTCAATCCCCACCTACCCACCTTGTCCCCGTTCCCTCAATCCCCACCTACCCACCTTCTCCCCGTCTCCCTCAATCCCCACCTACCCACCTTCTCCCCGTCCCCCTCAATCCCCACCTACCCACCTTCTCCCCGTCTCCCTCAGTCCCCACCTACCCACCTTCTCCCCGTCTCCCTCAATCCCCACCTACCCACCTTCTCCCCGTCTCCCTCAATCCCCACCTACCCACCTTCTCCCCGTCTCCCTCAATCCCCACCTACCCACCTTCTCGCCATCTCCCTCAATCCCCACCTACCCACCTTCTCCCTGTATCCCTCAATCCCAACCTACCCACCTTCTCCCCGTCTCCCTCAATCCCCACCTACCCACCTTCTCCCAGTCTCCCTCAATCCCCACCTACCCAGTTTTCTCCCCGTCTCCCTCAATCCCCACCTGCCCACCTTCTCCCCGTCTCCCTTAATCCCCACCTATCCACCTTCTCCCCGTCTCCCTCAATCCCCACCTACCCACCTTCTCCCCATCTCCCTCAATCCCCACCTACCCACCTTCTCCCTGTCTCCCTCAATCCCCACCTTCCCACCTTCATCCTGTCTCCCTCAATCCCCACCTACCCACAGTCTCTTCATCTCCTTCAATCCCCACCTACCCACCTTCTCCCCGTCTTCCTCAATCCCCACCTACCCACAGTCTCTTCGTCTTCCTCAATCCCCAGCTACCCAAATTTTGCCCGTCTCTCTCAATCCCCACCTAGCCACCTTGTTCCCTTCTCTGTCAATCCCCACCTACCCACCTTCTCCCTGTATCCCTCAATGCCCACCTCCCCACCATCTCCCCGTCTCCCTCAATCCCCACCTGCCCACATTCTCCGCGTCTCCCTCAATCCAAACCTACCCAACTTCACCACGTCACCCTCAATCCCCACCTACCCACCTTCTCCCTGTCTCCCTCAATCCCCACCTACCCACCTTCTCCCCGTCTCCCTCAATCCCCACCTACCCACCTTCTCCCCGTCTCCCTCAATCCCCACCTACCCACCTTCTCCCCGTCTTCCTCAATCGCCACCTACCCACCTTCTCCCCGTCTCCCTCAATCCCCACCTACCCACCTTCACCCCGTCTCCCTCAATCCCCACCTACACACCTTCTCCCCGTCTTCCTCAATCCCCACCTACCCACCTTCTCCCCGTCTCCCTAAATCCCCAGCTACCCACCTTCTCCCCGTCTACCTCAATCCCCACCTACCCACCTTCTCCCCGTCTTCCTCAATCCCCACGTACCCACCTTCTCCCCGTGTCCCTCAATCCCCATCTACCTACCTTCTCCCCGTCTCCCTCAATCCCCTCCTACCCAGCTTCTCCCCGTCTCCCTCAATCCCCACCTACCCACCTTCTCTCCGTCTCCCTCAATCCCCACCAACCCACCTTCTCCCCGTCTCCCTCAATCCCCACCTACCCACCTTCTCCCCGTCTCCCTCAATCCCCACCTACCCACCTTGTCCCCGTTCCCTCAATCCCCACCTAACCACCTTCTCCCCGTCTCCCTCAATCCCCACCTACCCACCTTCTCCCCGTCTCCCTCAATCCCCACCTACCCACCTTCTCCCCGTCTCCCTCAGTCCCCACCTACCCAGCTTCTCGCCACCTCCCTCAATCCCCACCTACCCACCTTCTCCCTGTATCCCTCAATCCCCACCTACCCACCATCTCCCCGTCTCCCTCAATCCCCACCTACCCAATTTCTCCCCGTCTCCCTCAATCCCCACCTACCCACTTTCTCCCAGTCTCCCTCAATCCCCACCTACCCACCTTCTCCCCGTCTCCCTCAATCCCCACCTATCCACCTTCTCCCCGTCTCCCTCAATCCCCACCTACCCACCTTCTCCCCATCTCCCTCAATCCCCACCTACCCACCTTCTCCCTGTCTCCCTCAATCCCCACCTACCCACCTTCTCCCTGCATCCCTCAATCCCCATCTAACCACCTGCTCCCCATCTCCCTCAATACCCACCTACCCACCTTCTCCGCGTCTCCCTCAATCCCCACCTACCCACCTTCTCCCCGTCTCCCTCAATCCCCACCTACCCACCTTCTCCCCGTCTCCCTCAATCTGCACTTACCCACCTTCTCCACATCTCCCTCAATCCCCACCTACCCTCCTTATCCCCGTCTCCCTCAATCCCCACCTACCCTCCTTATCCCCGTCTCCCTCAATCCCCACCTACCCACCTTCTCCCCGTCTCCCTCAATCCCCACCTACCCACCTTCTCCCCGTCTCCCTCAATCCCCACCTACCCACCTTCTCCCCGTCTCCCTCAATCCCCACCTACCCTCCTTATCCCCGTCTCCCTCAATCCGCACTTAACCACCTTCTCCCCATCTCCCTCAATACCCACCTCCCCACCTTCTCCCCATCTCCCTCAATCCCCACCTACCCACCTTGTCCCTGTCTCCCTCAGTCCCCACCTACCCACCTTGTCCCTGTCTCCCTCAGTCCCCACCTACCCACCTTCTTCCCCGTCTCCCTCAATCCCCACTTACCCACTTTCACCCCGTATCCCTCAATCCCCACCTACCCACCTTCTCCCCGTCTCCCTCAATCCCCACCTACCCACCTTCTCCCCATCTCCCTCAATCCCCACCTACCCAACTTCTCCCCGTCTCCCTCAATCGCCACCTACCCAACTTCTCCCCGTCTCCCTCAATCACCACCTACCCTCCTTCTCCCTGTTTCCCTCAATCGCCACCTACCCAACTTCTCCCCGTCTCCCTCAATCCCCACCTACCCTCCTTCTCCCCATTTCCCTCAATCCCCACCTACCCACCTTCTCCCCGTCTCCCTCAATCCCCACCTACCCACCTTCACCCCGTCTCCCTCAATCCCCACCTACCCACCTTCTCCCCGTCTCCCTCAATCCCCACCTACCCACCTTCACCCCGTCCCCCTCAATCCCCACCTACCCACCTTCTCCCCGTCTCCCTCTATCCCCAACTATCCACCTTCTCCCTCGTCTCCCTCAATCCCCACCTACCCACCTTCTCCCCGTGTCCCTCAATCCCCACCTACCCACCTTCTCCCCGTCTCCCTCAATCCCCACCTACCCACCTTCTCCCCGTCTCCCTCAATCCCCACATACCCAACTTCTCCCCGTCCCCCTCAATCCCCAACTTCCGACATTGTCCGCATATCATTCAATGACCACCTACACACCTTCTCCCTATATCCCTCAATCCCCACCTACCCACCTTCTCCCCGTCTCCCTCAATCCCCACCTACCCACCGTCTCCCCGTTATCCTCAAACCACCCCAACCCTCCTTCTCCCCATCTCCCTCAATCCCCACCTACCCACCTTCTCCCCGTCTTCCTCAATCGCCACCTACCCACCTTCTCCCCGTCTCCCTCAATCCCCATCTACCCACCTTCACCCCGTCTCCCTCAATCCCCACCTACACACCTTCTCCCCGTCTTCCTCAATCCCCACCTACCCACCTTCTCCCCGTCTCCCTAAATCCCCAGCTACCCACCTTCTCCCCGTCTACCTCAATCCCCACCTACCCACCTTCTCCCCGTCTTCCTCAATCCCCACGTACCCACCTTCTCCCCGTGTCCCTCAATCCCCATCTACCTACCTTCTCCCCGTCTCCCTCAATCCCCTCCTACCCAGCTTCTCCCCGTCTCCCTCAATCCCCACCTACCCACCTTCTCTCCGTCTCCCTCAATCCCCACCAACCCACCTTCTCCCCGTCTCCCTCAATCCCCACCTACCCACCTTCTCCCCGTCTCCCTCAATCCCCACCTACCCACCTTGTCCCCGTTCCCTCAATCCCCACTTAACCACCTTCTCCCCGTCTCCCTCAATCCCCACCTACCCACCTTCTCCCCGTCTCCCTCAATCCCCACCTACCCACCTTCTCCCCGTCTCCCTCAGTCCCCACCTACCCACCTTCTCGCCACCTCCCTCAATCCCCACCTACCCACCTTCTCCCTGTATCCCTCAATCCCCACCTACCCACCATCTCCCCGTCTCCCTCAATCCCCACCTACCCACTTTCTCCCAGTCTCCCTCAATCCCCACCTACCCACCTTCTCCCCGTCTCCCTCAATCCCCACCTATCCACCTTCTCCCCGTCTCCCTCAATCCCCACCTACCCACCTTCTCCCCATCTCCCTCAATCCCCACCTACCCACCTTCTCCCTGTCTCCCTCAATCCCCACCTACCCACCTTCTCCCTGCATCCCTCAATCCCCATCTAACCACCTGCTCCCCATCTCCCTCAATACCCACCTACCCACCTTCTCCCCGTCTCCCTCAATCTGCACTTACCCACCTTCTCCACATCTCCCTCAATCCCCACCTACCCTCCTTATCCCCGTCTCCCTCAATCCCCACCTACCCTCCTTATCCCCGTCTCCCTCAATCCCCACCTACCCACCTTCTCCCCGTCTCCCTCAATCCCCACCTACCCACCTTCTCCCCGTCTCCCTCAATCCCCACCTACCCACCTTCTCCCCGTCTCCCTCAATCCCCACCTACCCTCCTTATCCCCGTCTCCCTCAATCCGCACTTAACCACCTTCTCCCCATCTCCCTCAATACCCACCTCCCCACCTTCTCCCCATCTCCCTCAATCCCCACCTACCCACCTTGTCCCTGTCTCCCTCAGTCCCCACCTACCCACCTTGTCCCTGTCTCCCTCAGTCCCCACCTACCCACCTTCTTCCCCGTCTCCCTCAATCCCCACTTACCCACTTTCACCCCGTATCCCTCAATCCCCACCTACCCACCTTCTCCCCGTCTCCCTCAATCCCCACCTACCCACCTTCTCCCCATCTCCCTCAATCCCCACCTACCCAACTTCTCCCCGTCTCCCTCAATCGCCACCTACCCAACTTCTCCCCGTCTCCCTCAATCACCACCTACCCTCCTTCTCCCTGTTTCCCTCAATCGCCACCTACCCAACTTCTCCCCGTCTCCCTCAATCCCCACCTACCCTCCTTCTCCCCATTTCCCTCAATCCCCACCTACCCACCTTCACCCCGTCCCCCTCAATCCCCACCTACCCACCTTCTCCCCGTCTCCCTCTATCCCCAACTACCCACCTTCTCCCTCGTCTCCCTCAATCCCCACCTACCCACCTTCTCCCCGTGTCCCTCAATCCCCACCTACCCACCTTCTCCCCGTCCCCCTCAATCCCCAACTTCCGACATTGTCCGCATATCATTCAATGACCACCTACACACCTTCTCCCTATATCCCTCAATCCCCACCTACCCACCTTCTCCCCGTCTCCCTCAATCCCCACCTACCCACCGTCTCCCCGTTATCCTCAAACCACCCCAACCCTCCTTCTCCCCATCTCCCTCAATCCCCACCTACCCACCGTCTCCCCGTCTCCCTCAATCTGCACTTACCCAACTTCTCCCCATCTCCCTCAATACCCACCTCCCCACCTTCTCCCCATCTCCCTCAATCCCCACCTACCCACCTTCTTCCCCGTCTCCCTCAATCCCCACTTACCCACTTTCACCCCGTCTCCCTCAATCCCCACCTACCTACCTTCTGCCTGTTTTCCTCAATCGCCACCTACCCAACTTCTCCCCGTCTCCCTCAATCCCCACCTACCCACCTTCTCCCCGTCTCCCTCAATCCACACCTACCCACATTCTCTCCGTCTCCCTCAATCCCCACCTACCCATATTCTCCCCGTCTCCCTCAATCCCCACCTACCCACCATTTCCCAGTCTTCTTCAATCGCCACCTACCCACCTTCTCCCCGTCTCCCTCAATCCCCACCTACCACCTTCTCCCCATCTCCCTCAATCCCCACCTACCCACCTTCTCCCCGTCTCCCTCAATCCCCACCTACCCACCTTCTCCCCGTCTCCCTCAATCCCCACCTACCCACGTTCTCCCCCTCTCCCTCAATCCCCACCTACCCACCTTCTCCCCGTCTCCCTCAATCCCCACCTACCCACCTTCTCCCCATCTCCCTCAATCCCCACCTACCCACCTTCTCCCTGTCTCCCTCAATCCCCACCTACCCACCTTAACCCCGTCTCCCTCAATCCCCACCTACCCTCCTTATCCCCGTCTCCCTCAATCCCCACCTACCCACCTTCTCTCCGTCTCCCTCAATCCCCACCAACCCACCTTCTCCCCGTCTCCCTCAATCCCCACCTACCCACCTTCTCCCCGTCTCCCTCAATCCCCACCTCCCCACCTTCTCCCCGTCTCCCTCAATCCCCACCTAACCACCTTCTCCCCGTCTCCCTCAATCCCCACCTACCCACCTTCTCCCCGTCTCCCTCAATCGCCACCTACCCACCTTCTCCCCGTCTCCCTCAATCCCCACCTACCCACCTTGTCCCCGTTCCCTCAATCCCCACCTACCCACCTTCTCCCCGTCTCCCTCAATCCCCACCTACCCACCTTCTCCCCGTCCCCCTCAATCCCCACCTACCCACCTTCTCCCCGTCTCCCTCAGTCCCCACCTACCCACCTTCTCCCCGTCTCCCTCAATCCCCACCTACCCACCTTCTCCCCGTCTCCCTCAATCCCCACCTACCCACCTTCTCCCCGTCTCCCTCAATCCCCACCTACCCACCTTCTCGCCATCTCCCTCAATCCCCACCTACCCACCTTCTCCCTGTATCCCTCAATCCCAACCTACCCACCTTCTCCCCGTCTCCCTCAATCCCCACCTACCCACCTTCTCCCAGTCTCCCTCAATCCCCACCTACCCAGTTTTCTCCCCGTCTCCCTCAATCCCCACCTGCCCACCTTCTCCCCGTCTCCCTTAATCCCCACCTATCCACCTTCTCCCCGTCTCCCTCAATCCCCACCTACCCACCTTCTCCCCATCTCCCTCAATCCCCACCTACCCACCTTCTCCCTGTCTCCCTCAATCGCCACCTACCCACCTTCTCCCCGCATCCCTCAATCCCCATCTAACCACCTGCTCCCCATCTCCCTCAATACCCACCTACCCACCTTCTCCGCGTCTCCCTCAATCCCCACCTACCCTCCTTGTCCCCGTCTCCCTCAATCCCCACCTACCCACATTCTCCCCGTCTCCCTCACTCTGCACTTACCCACCTTCTCCACATCTCCCTCAATCCCCACCTACCCTCCTTATCCCCGTCTCCCTCAATCCCCACCTACCCTCCTTATCCCCGTCTCCCTCAATCCTAACCTGCCGACCTTCTCCCCGTCTCCCTCAATCCCCACCTCCCCACCTTCTCCCCGTCTCCCTCAATCCCCACCTACCCACCTTCTCCCCATCTCCCTCAATCCCCACCTAACCACCTTCTCCCCGTCTCCCTCAATCCCCACCTACCCACCTTCTCGCCTTCTCCCTCAGTCCCCACCCACCCACCTTCTTCCCCGTCTCCCTCAATCCCCACCTACCCACCTTCTCCCCGTCTCCCTCAATCCCCACCTACCCACCTTCTCCCCGTCTCCCTCAATCCCCACCTACCCAACTTCTCCCCGTCTCCCTCAATCCCCACCTACCCACCTTCTCCCCGTCTCCCTCAATCCCCACCTACCCACCTTCTCCCCGTCTCCCTCAATCCCCACCTACCCACCTTCTCCCCGTCTCCCTCAATCCCCACCTACCCACCTTCTCCCCGTCTCCCTCAATCCGCACCTACCCAACTTCTCCCCGTCTCCCTCAATCCCCACCTACCCACCTTCTCCCCGTCTCCCTCAATCCCCACCTACCCACCTTCTCCCCGTCTCCCTCAATCCCCACATACCCACTTTCACCCCGTCTCCCTCAATCCCCACCTACCCTCCTTCTCCCCATTTCCCTCAATCCCCACCTACCCACCTTCACCCCGTCCCCCTCAATCCCCACCTACCCACGTTCTCCCCGTCTCCCTCAATCCCCACCTACCCACCTTCTCCCCGTCTCCCTCAATCCCCAACTACCCACCTTCTCCCCGTCCCCCTCAATCCCCACCTACCCACCTTCTCCCCGTCTCCCTCAATCCCCACCTACCCACCTTCTCCCCGTCTCCCTCAATTACCACCTACCCACCTTCACCCCGTCTCCCTCAATCCCCACCTACCCACCTTCTCCCTGTATCCCTCAATCCCCACCTACCCACCTTCTCGCCATCTCCCTCAATCCCCACCTACCCATCTTGTCCCTGTCTCCCTCCGTCCCCACCTACCCACCTTCTCCCCATCTCCCTCAATCCCCACCTACCCACCTTCTTCCCCGTCTCCCTCAATCCCCACCTACCCACATTCTCCCCGTCTCCCTCAATCCCCACCTACCCACCTTCTCCCAGTCTCCCTCAATCCCCACCTACCCAATTTCTCCCCGTCTCCCTCAATCCCCACCTACCCACTTTCTCCCAGTCTCCCTCATTCCCCACCTACCCACCTTCTCCCCGTCTCCCTCAATCCCCACCTATCCACCTTCTCCCCGTCTCCCTCAATCCCCACCTACCCACCTTCTCCCCATCTCCCTCAATCCCCACCTACCCACCTTCTCCCTGTCTCCCTCAATCCCCACCTTCCCACCTTCTCCCCGCATCCCTCAATCCCCATCTAACCACCTGCTCCCCATCTCCCTCAATACCCACCTACCCACCTTGTCCCCGTCTCCCTCAATCCCCACCTACCATAATTCTCCCCGTCTCCCTCAATCTGCACTTACCCACCTTCTCCACATCTCCCTCAATCCCCACCTACCCTCCTTATCCCCGTCTCCCTCAATCCCCACCTACCCTCCTTATCCCCATCTCCCTCAATCCTAACCTGCCGACCTTCTCCCCGTCTCCCTCAATCCGCACTTACCCACCTTCTCCCCATCTCCCTCAATACCCACCTCCCCACCTTCTCCCCATCTCCCTCAATCCCCACCTACCCACTTTGTCCCTGTCTCCCTCAGTCCCCACCTACCCACCTTCTTCCCCGTCTCCCTCAATCCCCACTTACCCACCTTCTCCCCGTCTCCCTCAATCCCCACCTACCCACCTTCTCCCCGTCTCCCTCAATCCCCACCTACCCACCTTCTCCACATCTCCCTCAATCCCCACCTACCCTCCTTATCCCCGTTTCCCTCAATCCCCACCTACCCTCCTTATCCCCGTCTCCCTCAATCCTAACCTGCCGACCTTCTCCCCGTCTCCCTCAATCCGCACTTAACCACCTTCTCCCCGTCTCCCTCAATCCCCACCTACCCACCTTCTCCCCGTCTCCCTCAATCCCCACCTACCCACCTTCTCCCCGTCTCCCTCAATCCCCACCTACCCACCTTCTCCCCGTCTCCCTCAATCCCCACCTACCCACCTTCTCCCCGTCTCCCTCAATCCCCACCTACCCCCCTTCTCCCCGTCTCCCTCAATCCCCACCTACCCACCTTCTCCACATCTCCCTCAATCCCCACCTACCCTCCTTATCCCCGTTTCCCTCAATCCCCACCTACCCTCCTTATCCCCGTCTCCCTCAATCCTAACCTGCCGACCTTCTCCCCGTCTCCCTCAATCCCCACCTACCCAACTTCTCCCCGTCTCCCTCAATACCCAGCTACCCAACTTCACCCCCTCTCCCTCAATCCCCACCTACCCACCTTCTCCCCGTCTCCCTCAATCCCCACCTACCCACCTTCTCCCCATCTCCCTCAATCCCCACCTACCCACCTTCTCCCTGTTTCCCTCAATCGCCACCTACCCACCTTCTCCCCGTCTCCCTCAATCCCCACCTACCCACCTTCTCCCCGTCTCCCTCAATCCCCACCTACCCACCTTCTCCCCGTCTCCCTCAATCCCCACCTACCCACCTTCTCCCCGTCTCCCTCAATCCTCACCTACCCACCTTCTCCCCGTCTCCCTCAATCCCCACCTACCCACCTTCTCCCCGTCTCCCTCAATCCCCACCTACCCAGCTTCTCCCCGTCTCCCTCAATCCCCACCTACCCACCTTCTCCCCGTCTCCCTCAATCCCCACCTACCCACCTTCTCCCCGTCTCCCTCAATCCCCACCTAACCACCTTCTCCCCGTCTCCCTCAATCCCCACCTACTCACCTTCTCCCCGTCTCCCTCAATCCCCACCTACCCACCTTCTCCCCGTATCCCTCAATCCCCACCTACCCACCTTCTCCCCGTCTCCCTCAATCCCCACCTACCCACCTTCTCCCCGTCTCCCTCAATCCCCACCTACCCACCTTCTCCCCGTCTCCCTCAATCCCCACCTACCCTACTTCTCCCCGTCTCCCTCAATCACCACCTACCCTCCTTCTCCCTGTTTCCCTCAATCGCCACCTACCCAACTTCTCCCCGTCTCCCTCAATCCCCACCTACCCACCTTCTCCCCGTCTCCCTCAATCCCCACCTACCCACCTTCTCCCCGTCTCCCTCAATCCCCACCTAATCACCTTCTCCCCGTCTCCCTCAATCCCCACCTAATCACCTTCTCCCCGTCTCCCTCAATCCCCAGCTACCCACCTTCTCCCCGTCTCCCTAAATCCCCACCTACCCACCTTCTCCCCGTCTCCCTCAATCCCCACCTAACCACCTTCTCCCCGTCTCCCTCAATCCCCAGCTACCCACCTTCTCCCCGTCTCCCTCAATCCCCACCTACCCACCTTCTCCCCGTCTCCCTCAATCCCCACCTACCCACCTTCTCCCCGTCTCCCTCAATACCCACCTACCCACCTTCTCCCCGTCTCCCTCAATCGCCACCTACCCAACTTCTCCCCGTCTCCCTCAATCCCCACCTACCCATCTTCTCCCCGTCTCCCTCAATCCCCACTTACCCACTTTCACCCCGTCTCCCTCAATCCCCACCTACCCTCCTTCTCTCCATTTCCCTCAATTCCCACCTACCCACCTTCACCCCGTCCCCCTCAATCCCCACCTACTCACCTTCTCCCCGTCTCCCTCAATCCCCACCTACCCACCGTCTCCCCGTTATCCTCAAACTCCCCCAACCCTCCTTCTCCCCATCTCCCTCAATCCCCACCTACCCACCTTCTCCCCTCTCCCTTAATCCCCACCTAACCACCTTCTCCCCGTCTCCCTCAATCCCCACCTACCCACCTTCTCCCTGTCTCCCTCAATCCCCACCTACCCACATTCTCCCCGTCTCCCTCAATCCCCACCTACCCACCTCTCCCCGTCTCCCTCAATCCCCACCTACCCACCTTCTCCCTGTCTCCCTCAATCCCCACCTACCCACATTCTCCCTGTCTCCCTCAATCCCCACCTACCCACCTTCTCCCCGTCTCCCTCAATCCCCACCTAACCACCTTCTCCCCGTCTCCCTCAATCCCCACCTAACCACCTTCTCCCCGTCTCCCTCAATCCCGACCTACCCACCTTCTCCCCGTCTCTCTCAATCCCCACCTACCAAACTTCTCCCCATCTCCCTCAACCACCACCTACCCACCTTCTCCCCGTCCCCCTCAATCCCCACCTACCCAATTTCTCCCCGTCTCCCTCAATCCCCACCTACCCAACTTCTCCCCTCTCCCTTAATCCCCACTTACCCACTTTCACTCCGTCTCCCTTAATCCCCACCTATCCACCTTCTCCCCATTTCCCTCAATCCCCACCTACCCACCTTCTCCTCGTCTCCCTCAATCCCCACCTACCCACCTTCTCCCCATCTCCTTCAATCCCCACCTACCCACCTTCTCCCCGTCTCCCTCAATCCCCACCTACCCACCTTCTCCCCGTCTCCCTCAATCCCCACCTACCCACCTTCTCACCGTCTCCCTCAATCCCCACCTACCACCTTCTCCCCGTCTCCCTCAATCCCCACCTACCCACCTTCTCTCCGTCTCCCTCAATCCCCACCTACCCACCTTCTCCCCGTCTCCCTTAATCCCCACCTACCCACCTTATCCCCGTCTCCCTCAATCCCCACCTACCCACGTTCTCCCCGTATCCCTCAATCTGCACCAACCCACCTTCTTCCTGTCTCCCTCAATCCCCACGTACCCATCTTCTCACCGTCTCCCTCAATCCCCACCTACCCACCTTCTCTCCGTGGCCCTCAATCCCGACCTACCCACCTTCTCCCCGTCTCCCTCAATCCCCACCTCCGCACCTTCTCCCCGTCTCCCTCAATCCCTACCTACCCAAATTCTCTCCGTCCCCCTCAATCCCCACCTACCCACCTTCTCCCCGTCTCCCTCAATCCCCACCTACCCACCTTCTCCCCGTCTCCCTCAGTCCCCAACTACCCACCTTCTCCCCGTCTCCCTCAATCCACACCTTCTGACATTGTCCGCATATCATTCAATGACCACCTACACACCTTCTCCCTATATCCCTCAATCCCCAACTACCCATCGTCTCCCCATCTCCCACATCCCCACCTACCCACCGTCTCCCCGTTATCCTCAAACCCCACCAACCCTCCTTCTCCCCATCTCCCTCAATCCCCACCTAGCCACCGTCTCCCCGTTATCCTCAAACCCCACCAACCCTCCTTCTCCCCATCTCCCTCAATCCCCACCTACCAACCGTCTCCCCGTCTCCCTCAATCCCCACCTCCCCACCTTCTCCCCGTCTCCCTCAATCCCCACCTACCCACCTTCTCCCCGTCTCCCTCAATCCCCACCTACCCACCTTCTCCCCGTCTCCCTCAATTACCACCTACACACCTTCTCTCATCATCTCTCAATCATCACCTACCCACCTTCTCCCCCTCTCCCTTAATCCCCACCTAACCACCTTCTCCCCATATCCCTCAATCCCCACCTACCCACCTTCACCCCGTATCCCTCAATCCCTCCTACCCACCATCTCCCCAACTCACTCAATCCCCACCTACCCTCCTTCTCCCCAACTCACTCAATCCCCACCTACCCACCTTCTCCCCGTCTCCCTCAATCCTCACCTACCCACCTTCTTCCCGTCTCCCTCAATCGCCACCTACCCACCTACTCCCCATCACCCTCAATAACCACCTACCCACCTTCTCCGCGTCTCCCTCAATCCCCACCTACCCTCCTTGTCCCCGTCTCCCTCAATCCCCACCTACCCTGCTTCTCCCCGTCTCCCTCAATCCGCACTTACCCACCTTCTCCCCGTCTTCCTCAATCCCCACCTACCCAACTTCTCCCCATCTCCCTCAATCCCCACCTACCCACCTTCTCCCCGTCTCCCTCAATCCCCACCTACCCACCTTCTCCCCGTCTCCCTCAATCCCCACCTACCCACCTTCTCACCGTCTCCCTCAATCCCCACCTACCCACCTTCTCCCCGTCTCCCTCAATCCCCACCTACCCACCTTCTCTCCGTCTCCCTCAATCCCCAACTACCCACCTTCTCCCCGTCTCCCTCAATCCCCACCTACCCACCTTCTCCCCGTCTCCCTCAATCCCCACCTACCCACGTTCTCCCCGTATCCCTCAATCTGCACCAACCCACCTTCTTCCTGTCTCCCTCAATCCCCACGTACCCATCTTCTCACTGTCTCCCTCAATCCCCACCTACCCACCTTCTCTCCGTGGCCCTCAATCCCGACCTACCCACCTTCTCCCCGTCTCCCTCAATCCCCACCTCCGCACCTTCTCCCCGTCTCCCTCAATCCCTACCTACCCAACTTCTCTCCGCTCCCCTCAATCCCCACCTACCCACCTTCTCCCCGTCTCCCTCAATCCCCACCTACCCACCTTCTCCCCGTCTCCCTCAGTCCCCACCTACCCACCTTCTCCCCGTCTCCCTCAATCCACACCTTCTGACATTGTCCGCATATCATTCAATGACCACCTACACACCTTCTCCCTATATCCCTCAATCCCCAACTACCCATCGTCTCCCCATCTCCCACATCCCCACCTACCCACCGTCTCCCCGTTATCCTCAAACCCCACCAACCCTCCTTCTCCCCATCTCCCTCAATCCCCACCTACCAACCGTCTCCCCGTCTCCCTCAATCCCCACCTCCCCACCTTCTCCCCGTCTCCCTCAATCCCCACCTACCCACCTTCTCCCCGTCTCCCTCAATCCCCACCTACCCAACTTCACCCCGTCTCCCTCAATTACCACCTACACACCTTCTCTCATCATCTCTCAATCATCACCTACCCACCTTCTCCCCCTCTCCCTTAATCCCCACCTAACCACCTTCTCCCCATATCCCTCAATCCCCACCTACCCACCTTCACCCCGTATCCCTCAATCCCTCCTACCCACCATCTCCCCAACTCACTCAATCCCCACCTACCCTCCTTCTCCCCAACTCACTCAATCCCCACCTACCCACCTTCTCCCCATCTCCTTCAATCCCCACCTACCCACCTTCTCCCCGTCTCCCTCAATCCCCACCTACCCACCTTCTCACCGTCTCCCTCAATCCCCACCTACCCACCTTCTCCCCGTCTCCCTCAGTCCCCACCTACCCACCTTCTCCCCGTCTCCCTCAATCCCCACCTACCCACCTTCTCCCTGTCTCCCTCAATCCCCACCTACCCACCTTCTCCTCATCTCCCTCAATACCCACCTACCCACCTTCTCCGCGTCTCCCTCAATCCCCACCTATCCACCTTCTCCCCGTCTCCCTCAATCCCCACCTACCCACCTTCTCCCCGTCTCCCTCAATCCCCACCTACCCTCCTTCTCCCCGTCTCCCTCAATCCCCACCTACCTACCTTCTCCCTGTTTCCCTCTATCGCCACCTACCCAACTTCTCCCCGTCTCCCTCAATCCCCACCTACCCAACTTCTCCCCGTCTCCCTCAATCCCCACCTACCCACCTTCTCCCCGTCTCCCTCAATCCCCACCTACCCACCTTCTCCCCGTCTCCCTCAATCCCCACCTACCCACCTTCTCCCCGTCTCCCTCAATCCCCACCTACCCACCTTCTCCCCGTCTCCCTCAATCCCCACCTACCCACCTTCTCCCCGTCTCCCTCAATCCCCACCTACCCACCTTCTCCCTGTCTCCCTCAATCCCCACCTACCCAACTTCTCCCCGTCTCCCTCAATCCCCACCTACCCACCTTCTCCCCGTCTCCCTCCATCCCCACCTACCCACCTTCTCCCCGTCTCCCTCCATCCCCACCTACCCAACTTCTCCCCGTCTCCCTCAATCCCCACCTACCCACCTCCTCCCCGTCTCCCTCAATCCCCACCTACCCAACTTCTCCCCTCTCCCTTAATCCCCACTTACCCACTTTCACTCCGTCTCCCTTAATCCCCACCTATCCACCTTCTCCCCATTTCCCTCAATCCCCACCCAGCCACGTTCTCCCCGTCTCCCTCAATCCCCACCTACCCACCTTCTCCCCTTCTCCCTCAATCCCCACCTACCCACGTTCTCCCCGTCTCCCTCTATCCCCACCTACCCACCTTCTCCTCGTCTCCCTCAATCCCCATCTACCCACCTTCTCCCCATCTCCTTCAATCCCCACCTACCCACCTTCTCCCCGTCTCCCTCAATCCCCACCTACCCACCTTCTCCCCGTCTCCCTCAATCCCCACCTACCCACATTCTCCCCGTCTCCCTCAATCCCCACCTACGCACCATTTCCCAGTCTTCCTCAATCGCCACCTACCCCCCTTCTCCCTGTCTCCCTCAGTCACCACCTACTCATTTTCTCCCCGTCTCCCTCAATCCCCACCTACCCACCTTCTCCCCATCTCCCTCAATCGCCACCTACCCACCTTCTCCCCGTCTCCCTCAATCCCCACCTACCCCCCTTATCCCTGTCTCCCTCAATCACCACCTACTCATTTTCTCCCCCTCTCCCTTAATCCCCACCTAACCACCTTCTCCCCATATCCCTCAATCCCTCCTACCCACCATCTCCCCAAATCACTCAATCCCCACCTACCCTCCTTCTCCCCAACTCACTCAATCCCCACCTACCCACCTTCTCCCCGTCTCCCTCAATCCTCACCAACCCACCTTCTCCCCGTCTCCCTCAATCGCCACCTACCCACCTACTCCCCATCACCCTCAATAACCACCTACCCACCTTCTCCGCGTCTCCCTCAATCCCCACCTACCCTCCTTGTCCCCGTCTCCCTCAATCCCCACCTACCCTGCTTCTCCCCGTCTCCCTCAATCCGCACTTACCTACCTTCTCCCCATCTCCCTCAATCCCCACCTACCCACCTTCTCCCCGTCTCCCTCAATCGCCACCTACCCATCTTCTCCCCGTCTCCCTCAATCCCCACCTCCCCACCTTCTCCCCATCTCCCTCAATCCCCACCTATCCACCTTCTCCCCATCTCCCTCAATCCCCACCTACCCACCTTCTCCCCGTCTCCCTCAATCGCCACCTACCCACCTTCTCCCCGTCTCCCTCAATCCCCACCTACCCACCTTCTCCGCGTCTCCCTCAATCCCCACCTACCCTCCTTCTCCCTGTCTCCCTCAATCCCCACCTACCCACCTTCTCCCCTCCCTCAATCCCCAACTACCCACCTTCTCCCCGTCTCCCTCAATCCCCACCTACCCACCTTCTCTCCGTCTCCCTCAATCCCCACCTACCCACCTTCTCCCCATCTCCCTCAATCCCCACCTACCCACCTTCTCCCCGTCTCCCTCTATCCCCACCTACCCACCTTCTCCCCGTCTCCCTCAATCCCCACCTACCCACCTTCTCCCCATCTCCCTCAATACCCACCTCCCCACCTTCTCCCCATCTCCCTCAATCCCCACCTACCCACCTTCTCCTCATCTCCCTCAATACCCACCTACCCACCTTCTCCGCGTCTCCCTCAATCCCCACCTACCCACCTTCTCCCCGTCTCCCTCAGTTCCCACTTACCCACTTTCACCCCGTCTCCCTCAATCCCCACCTACACACCTTCTCCCCGTCTCCCTCAATCCCCACCTACCCACCTTCTCCCCATCTCCCTCAATCCCCACCTACCCACCTTCTCCCCGTCTCCCTCAATCCCCACCTACCCACCTTCTCCCCGTCTCCCTCAATCCCCACCTACCCACCTTCTCCCCGTCTCCCTCAATCCGCACCTACCCACCTTCTCTCCGTCTCCCTCAATCGCCACGTACCCACCTTCTCCCCGTCTCCCTCAATCGCCACCTACCCACCTTCTCCCCGTCTCCCTCAATCCCCACCTACCCACCTTCTCCCCGTCTCCCTCAATCCCCACCTACCCTCCTTCTCCCTGTCTCCCTCAATCCCCACCTACCCACCTTCTCCCCGTCTCCCTCAATCCCCACCTACCCACCTTCTCCCCGTCTCCCTCAATCCCCACCTACCCACGTTCTCCCCGTATCCCTCAATCTGCACCAACCCACCTTCTTCCTGTCTCCCTCAATCCCCACGTACCCACCTTCTCCCCGTCTCCCTCAATCCCGACCTACCCACCTTCTCCCCGTCTCCCTCAATCCCCACCTCCGCACCTTCTCCCCGTCTCCCTCAATCCCTACCTACCCAACTTCTCTCCGTCCCCCTCAATCCCCACCTACCCACCTTCTCCCCGTCTCCCTCAATCCCCACCTACCCACCTTCTCCCCGTCTCCCTCAGTCCCCACCTACCCACCTTCTCCCCGTCTCCCTCAATCCACACCTTCTGACATTGTCCGCATATCATTCAATGACCACCTACACACCTTCTCCCTATATCCCTCAATCCCCAACTACCCATCGTCTCCCCATCTCCCACATCCCCACCTACCCACCGTCTCCCCGTTATCCTCAAACCCCACCAACCCTCCTTCTCCCCATCTCCCTCAATCCCCACCTACCAACCGTCTCCCCGTCTCCCTCAATCCCCACCTCCCCACCTTCTCCCCGTCTCCCTCAATCCCCACCTACCCACCTTCTCCCCGTCTCCCTCAATCCCCACCTACCCACCTTCTCCCCGTCTCCCTCAATTACCACCTGCACACCTTCTCTCATCATCTCTCAATCATCACCTACCCACCTTCTCCCCCTCTCCCTTAATCCCCACCTAACCACCTTCTCCCCATATCCCTCAATCCCCACCTACCCACCTTCTCCCCCTCTCCCTTAATCCCCACCTAACCACCTACTCCCCATATCCCTCAATCCCCACCTACCCACCTTCACCCCGTATCCCTCAATCCCTCCTACCAACCATCTCCCCAACTCACTCAATCCCCACCTACCCTCCTTCTCCCCAACTCACTCAATCCCCACCTACCCACCTTCTCCCTGTCTCCCTCAATCCTCACCAACCCACCTTCTCCCCGTCTCCCTCAATCGCCACCTACCCACCTACTCCCCATCACCCTCAATAACCACCTACCCACCTTCTCCGCGTCTCCCTCAATCCCCACCTACCCTCCTTGTCCCCGTCTCCCTCAATCCCCACCTACCCTGCTTCTCCCCGTCTCCCTCAATCCGCACTTACCCACCTTCTCCCCATCTCCCTCAATCCCCACCTACCCACCTTCTCCCCGTCTCCCTCAATCGCCACCTACCCATCTTCTCCCCGTCTCCCTCAATCCCCACCTACCCACCTTCTCCCCGTCTCCCTCAATCCCCACCTCCCCACCTTCTCGCCGTATCCCTCAATCCCCACCTACCCACCTTCTCCCCGTCTCCCACAATCCCCACCTACCCACCTTCTCCCCATCTCCCTCAATCCCCACCTATCCACCTTCTCCCCATCTCCCTCAATCCCTACCTACGCACCTTCTTCCCCGTCTCCCTCAATCCCCACTTACCCACCTTCTCCCCGTCTCCCTCAATCGCCACCTACCCACCTTCTCCCCGTCTCCCTCAATCCCCACCTACCCACCTTCTCCCTGTCTCCCTCAATCCCCACCTACCCACCTTCTCCCCGTCTCCCTCAATCCCCACCTACCCACCTTCTCCCCGTCTCCCTCAATCCCCACCTGCCCACCTTCTCCCCATCTCCCTCAATACCCACCTACCCACCTTCTCCCCGTCTCCCTCAATCCCCACCTACCCACCTTCTCCCCGTCTCCCTCAATCCCCACCTACCCACCTTCTCCCCGTCTCCCTCAATCCCCACCTACCCACCTTCTCCACGTCTCCCTCAATCCCCACCTACCCACCTTCTCCCCGTCTTCCTCAAACCCCACCTACCCAACTTCTCCCCATCTCCCTCAATCCCCACCTACCCACCTTCTCCCCGTCTCCCTCAATCCCCACCTACCCACCGTCTCCCCGTTATCCTCAAACCCCACCAACCCTCCTTCTCCCCATCTCCCTCAATCCCCACCTACCAACCGTCTCCCCGTCTCCCTCAATCCCCACCACCCCACCTTCTCCCCGTCTCCCTCAATACCCACCTACCCACCTTCTCCCCGTCTCCCTCAATCCCCACCTACCCACCTTCTCCCCGTCTCCCTCAATCCCCACCTACCCACCTTCTCACCGTCTCCCTCAATCCCCACCTACCCACCTTCTCCCCGTCTCCCTCAATCCCCACCTACCCACCTTCTCTCCGTCTCCCTCAATCCCCAACTACCCACCTTCTCCCCGTCTCCCTCAATCCCCACCTACCCACCTTCTCCCCGTCTCCCTCAATCCCCACCTACCCACGTTCTCCCCGTATCCCTCAATCTGCACCAACCCACCTTCTTCCTGTCTCCCTCAATCCCCACGTACCCATCTTCTCACTGTCTCCCTCAATCCCCACCTACCCACCTTCTCTCCGTGGCCCTCAATCCCGACCTACCCACCTTCTCCCCGTCTCCCTCAATCCCCACCTCCGCACCTTCTCCCCGTCTCCCTCAATCCCTACCTACCCAACTTCTCTCCGCTCCCCTCAATCCCCACCTACCCACCTTCTCCCCGTCTCCCTCAATCCCCACCTACCCACCTTCTCCCCGTCTCCCTCAGTCCCCACCTACCCACCTTCTCCCCGTCTCCCTCAATCCACACCTTCTGACATTGTCCGCATATCATTCAATGACCACCTACACACCTTCTCCCTATATCCCTCAATCCCCAACTACCCATCGTCTCCCCATCTCCCACATCCCCACCTACCCACCGTCTCCCCGTTATCCTCAAACCCCACCAACCCTCCTTCTCCCCATCTCCCTCAATCCCCACCTACCAACCGTCTCCCCGTCTCCCTCAATCCCCACCTCCCCACCTTCTCCCCGTCTCCCTCAATCCCCACCTACCCACCTTCTCCCCGTCTCCCTCAATCCCCACCTACCCAACTTCACCCCGTCTCCCTCAATTACCACCTACACACCTTCTCTCATCATCTCTCAATCATCACCTACCCACCTTCTCCCCCTCTCCCTTAATCCCCACCTAACCACCTTCTCCCCATATCCCTCAATCCCCACCTACCCACCTTCACCCCGTATCCCTCAATCCCTCCTACCCACCATCTCCCCAACTCACTCAATCCCCACCTACCCTCCTTCTCCCCAACTCACTCAATCCCCACCTACCCACCTTCTCCCCATCTCCTTCAATCCCCACCTACCCACCTTCTCCCCGTCTCCCTCAATCCCCACCTACCCACCTTCTCACCGTCTCCCTCAATCCCCACCTACCCACCTTCTCCCCGTCTCCCTCAGTCCCCACCTACCCACCTTCTCCCCGTCTCCCTCAATCCCCACCTACCCACCTTCTCCCTGTCTCCCTCAATCCCCACCTACCCACCTTCTCCTCATCTCCCTCAATACCCACCTACCCACCTTCTCCGCGTCTCCCTCAATCCCCACCTATCCACCTTCTCCCCGTCTCCCTCAATCCCCACCTACCCACCTTCTCCCCGTCTCCCTCAATCCCCACCTACCCTCCTTCTCCCCGTCTCCCTCAATCCCCACCTACCTACCTTCTCCCTGTTTCCCTCTATCGCCACCTACCCAACTTCTCCCCGTCTCCCTCAATCCCCACCTACCCAACTTCTCCCCGTCTCCCTCAATCCCCACCTACCCACCTTCTCCCCGTCTCCCTCAATCCCCACCTACCCACCTTCTCCCCGTCTCCCTCAATCCCCACCTACCCACCTTCTCCCCGTCTCCCTCAATCCCCACCTACCCACCTTCTCCCCGTCTCCCTCAATCCCCACCTACCCACCTTCTCCCCGTCTCCCTCAATCCCCACCTACCCACCTTCTCCCTGTCTCCCTCAATCCCCACCTACCCAACTTCTCCCCGTCTCCCTCAATCCCCACCTACCCACCTTCTCCCCGTCTCCCTCCATCCCCACCTACCCACCTTCTCCCCGTCTCCCTCCATCCCCACCTACCCAACTTCTCCCCGTCTCCCTCAATCCCCACCTACCCACCTCCTCCCCGTCTCCCTCAATCCCCACCTACCCAACTTCTCCCCTCTCCCTTAATCCCCACTTACCCACTTTCACTCCGTCTCCCTTAATCCCCACCTATCCACCTTCTCCCCATTTCCCTCAATCCCCACCCAGCCACGTTCTCCCCGTCTCCCTCAATCCCCACCTACCCACCTTCTCCCCTTCTCCCTCAATCCCCACCTACCCACGTTCTCCCCGTCTCCCTCTATCCCCACCTACCCACCTTCTCCTCGTCTCCCTCAATCCCCATCTACCCACCTTCTCCCCATCTCCTTCAATCCCCACCTACCCACCTTCTCCCCGTCTCCCTCAATCCCCACCTACCCACCTTCTCCCCGTCTCCCTCAATCCCAACCTACCCACATTCTCCCCGTCTCCCTCAATCCCCACCTACGCACCATTTCCCAGTCTTCCTCAATCGCCACCTACCCCCCTTCTCCCTGTCTCCCTCAGTCACCACCTACTCATTTTCTCCCCGTCTCCCTCAATCCCCACCTACCCACCTTCTCCCCATCTCCCTCAATCGCCACCTACCCACCTTCTCCCCGTCTCCCTCAATCCCCACCTACCCCCCTTATCCCTGTCTCCCTCAATCACCACCTACTCATTTTCTCCCCCTCTCCCTTAATCCCCACCTAACCACCTTCTCCCCATATCCCTCAATCCCTCCTACCCACCATCTCCCCAAATCACTCAATCCCCACCTACCCTCCTTCTCCCCAACTCACTCAATCCCCACCTACCCACCTTCTCCCCGTCTCCCTCAATCCTCACCAACCCACCTTCTCCCCGTCTCCCTCAATCGCCACCTACCCACCTACTCCCCATCACCCTCAATAACCACCTACCCACCTTCTCCGCGTCTCCCTCAATCCCCACCTACCCTCCTTGTCCCCGTCTCCCTCAATCCCCACCTACCCTGCTTCTCCCCGTCTCCCTCAATCCGCACTTACCTACCTTCTCCCCATCTCCCTCAATCCCCACCTACCCACCTTCTCCCCGTCTCCCTCAATCGCCACCTACCCATCTTCTCCCCGTCTCCCTCAATCCCCACCTCCCCACCTTCTCCCCATCTCCCTCAATCCCCACCTATCCACCTTCTCCCCATCTCCCTCAATCCCCACCTACCCACCTTCTCCCCGTCTCCCTCAATCGCCACCTACCCACCTTCTCCCCGTCTCCCTCAATCCCCACCTACCCACCTTCTCCGCGTCTCCCTCAATCCCCACCTACCCTCCTTCTCCCTGTCTCCCTCAATCCCCACCTACCCACCTTCTCCCCTCCCTCAATCCCCAACTACCCACCTTCTCCCCGTCTCCCTCAATCCCCACCTACCCACCTTCTCTCCGTCTCCCTCAATCCCCACCTACCCACCTTCTCCCCATCTCCCTCAATCCCCACCTACCCACCTTCTCCCCGTCTCCCTCTATCCCCACCTACCCACCTTCTCCCCGTCTCCCTCAATCCCCACCTACCCACCTTCTCCCCATCTCCCTCAATACCCACCTCCCCACCTTCTCCCCATCTCCCTCAATCCCCACCTACCCACCTTCTCCTCATCTCCCTCAATACCCACCTACCCACCTTCTCCGCGTCTCCCTCAATCCCCACCTACCCACCTTCTCCCCGTCTCCCTCAGTTCCCACTTACCCACTTTCACCCCGTCTCCCTCAATCCCCACCTACACACCTTCTCCCCGTCTCCCTCAATCCCCACCTACCCACCTTCTCCCCATCTCCCTCAATCCCCACCTACCCACCTTCTCCCCGTCTCCCTCAATCCCCACCTACCCACCTTCTCCCCGTCTCCCTCAATCCCCACCTACCCACCTTCTCCCCGTCTCCCTCAATCCGCACCTACCCACCTTCTCTCCGTCTCCCTCAATCGCCACGTACCCACCTTCTCCCCGTCTCCCTCAATCGCCACCTACCCACCTTCTCCCCGTCTCCCTCAATCCCCACCTACCCACCTTCTCCCCGTCTCCCTCAATCCCCACCTACCCTCCTTCTCCCTGTCTCCCTCAATCCCCACCTACCCACCTTCTCCCCGTCTCCCTCAATCCCCACCTACCCACCTTCTCCCCGTCTCCCTCAATCCCCACCTACCCACGTTCTCCCCGTATCCCTCAATCTGCACCAACCCACCTTCTTCCTGTCTCCCTCAATCCCCACGTACCCACCTTCTCCCCGTCTCCCTCAATCCCGACCTACCCACCTTCTCCCCGTCTCCCTCAATCCCCACCTCCGCACCTTCTCCCCGTCTCCCTCAATCCCTACCTACCCAACTTCTCTCCGTCCCCCTCAATCCCCACCTACCCACCTTCTCCCCGTCTCCCTCAATCCCCACCTACCCACCTTCTCCCCGTCTCCCTCAGTCCCCACCTACCCACCTTCTCCCCGTCTCCCTCAATCCACACCTTCTGACATTGTCCGCATATCATTCAATGACCACCTACACACCTTCTCCCTATATCCCTCAATCCCCAACTACCCATCGTCTCCCCATCTCCCACATCCCCACCTACCCACCGTCTCCCCGTTATCCTCAAACCCCACCAACCCTCCTTCTCCCCATCTCCCTCAATCCCCACCTACCAACCGTCTCCCCGTCTCCCTCAATCCCCACCTCCCCACCTTCTCCCCGTCTCCCTCAATCCCCACCTACCCACCTTCTCCCCGTCTCCCTCAATCCCCACCTACCCACCTTCTCCCCGTCTCCCTCAATTACCACCTGCACACCTTCTCTCATCATCTCTCAATCATCACCTACCCACCTTCTCCCCCTCTCCCTTAATCCCCACCTAACCACCTTCTCCCCATATCCCTCAATCCCCACCTACCCACCTTCTCCCCCTCTCCCTTAATCCCCACCTAACCACCTACTCCCCATATCCCTCAATCCCCACCTACCCACCTTCACCCCGTATCCCTCAATCCCTCCTACCAACCATCTCCCCAACTCACTCAATCCCCACCTACCCTCCTTCTCCCCAACTCACTCAATCCCCACCTACCCACCTTCTCCCTGTCTCCCTCAATCCTCACCAACCCACCTTCTCCCCGTCTCCCTCAATCGCCACCTACCCACCTACTCCCCATCACCCTCAATAACCACCTACCCACCTTCTCCGCGTCTCCCTCAATCCCCACCTACCCTCCTTGTCCCCGTCTCCCTCAATCCCCACCTACCCTGCTTCTCCCCGTCTCCCTCAATCCGCACTTACCCACCTTCTCCCCATCTCCCTCAATCCCCACCTACCCACCTTCTCCCCGTCTCCCTCAATCGCCACCTACCCATCTTCTCCCCGTCTCCCTCAATCCCCACCTACCCACCTTCTCCCCGTCTCCCTCAATCCCCACCTCCCCACCTTCTCGCCGTATCCCTCAATCCCCACCTACCCACCTTCTCCCCGTCTCCCACAATCCCCACCTACCCACCTTCTCCCCATCTCCCTCAATCCCCACCTATCCACCTTCTCCCCATCTCCCTCAATCCCTACCTACGCACCTTCTTCCCCGTCTCCCTCAATCCCCACTTACCCACCTTCTCCCCGTCTCCCTCAATCGCCACCTACCCACCTTCTCCCCGTCTCCCTCAATCCCCACCTACCCACCTTCTCCCTGTCTCCCTCAATCCCCACCTACCCACCTTCTCCCCGTCTCCCTCAATCCCCACCTACCCACCTTCTCCCCGTCTCCCTCAATCCCCACCTGCCCACCTTCTCCCCATCTCCCTCAATACCCACCTACCCTCCTTCTCCCCGTCTCCCTCAATCCCCACCTACCCACCTTCTCCCCATCTCCCTCAATCCCCACCTACCCACCTTCTCCTCATCTCCCTCAATACCCACCTACCCACCTTCTCCGCGTCTCCCTCAATCCCCACCTACCCACCTTCTCCCCGTCTCCCTCAGTTCCCACTTACCCACTTTCACCCCGTCTCCCTCAATCCCCACTTACCCAGCTTCTCCCCGTCTCCCTCAATCCCCACCTACCCAGCTTCTCCCCGTCTTCCTCAATCCCCACCTACCCACCTTCTCCCCGTCTCCCTCAATCTCCACCTACCCACCATCTCCCCGTCTCCCTCAATCCCCACCTACCCACCTTCTCCCCGTCTCCCTCCATCCCCACCTACCCACCTTCTCCCCGTCTCCCTCAATCCCCACCTACCCACCTTCTCCCCGTCTCCCTCAATCCCCACCTACCCACCTTCTCCCCGTCTCCCTCAATCCCCACCTACCCACCTTCTCCCCGTCTCCCTCAATCCCCACCTACCCACCTTCTCCCCGTCTCCCTCAATCCCCACCTACCCATCTTCTCCCTGTTTCCCTCTATCGCCACGTACCCACCTTCTCCCCGTCTCCCTCAATCCCCACCTACCCACCTTCTCCCCGTCTCCCTCAATCGCCACCTACCCAACTTCTCCCCGTCTCCCTTAATCCCCACCTACCCAACTTCTCCCCGTCTCCCTCAATCCCCACCTACCCACCTTCTCCCCGTCTCCCTCAATCCCCACCTACCCACCTTCTCCCCGTCTCCCTCAATCCCCACCTAAACACCTTCTCCCGTCTCCCTCAATCCCCACCTACCCACCTTCTCCCCGTCTCCCTCAATGCCCACCTACCCAACTTCTCCCCGTCTCCCTCAATCCCCACCTACCCAACTTCTCCCCGTCTCCCTCCATCCCCACCTACCTACCTTCTCCCTGTTTCCCTCAATCGCCACCTACCCAACTTCTCCCCGTCTCCCTCAATCCCCACCTACCCACCTCCTCCCCGTCTCCCTCAATCCCCACCTCCCCACCTTCTCCCCGTCTCCCTCAATCCCCACCTACCCAACTTCTCCCCTCTCCCTTAATCCCCACTTACCCACTTTCACTCCGTCTCCCTTAATCCCCACCTATCCACCTTCTCCCCATTTCCCTCAATCCCCACCCAGCCACGTTCTCCCCGTCTCCCTCAATCCCCACCTACCCACCTTCTCCCCTTCTCCCTCAATCCCCACCTACCCACCTTCTCCCCGTCTCCCTCTATCCCCACCTACCCACCTTCTCCTCGTCTCCCTCAATCCCCACCTACCCACCTTCTCCCCATCTCCTTCAATCCCCACCTACACACCTTCTCCCCGTCTCCCTCAATCCCCACCTACCCACCTTCTCCCCGTCTCCCTCAATCCCCACCTACCCACATTCTCCCCGTCTCCCTCAATCCCCACCTACGCACCATTTCCCAGTCTTCCTCAATCGCCACCTACCCCCCATCTCCCTGTCTCCCTCAGTCACCACCTACTCATTTTCTCCCCGTCTCCCTCAATCCCCACCTACCCACCTTCTCCCCATCTCCCTCAATCGCCACCTACCCACCTTCTCCCCGTCTCCCTCAATCCCCACCTACCCACCTTCTCCCCGTCTCCCTCAATCCCCACCTACCCACCTTCTCCCCGTCTCCCTCAGTCCCCACCTACCCACCTTCTCCCCGTCTCCCTCAATCCCCACCTACCCACCTTCTCCCCGTCTCCCTCAATCCCCACCTACCCCCCTTATCCCTGTCTCCCTCAATCACCACCTACTCATTTTCTCCCCGTCTCCCTCAATCCCCACCTACCCACCTTCTCCCCGTCTCCCTCAATCGCCACCTACCCACCTTCTCCCCGTCTCCCTCAATCCCCACGTACCCACATTCTCCCCATTTCCCTCAATCCCCACCTACACACCTTCTCCCCGTCTCCCTCAATCCCCACCTACCCACCTTCTCCCCGTCTCCCTCAATCCCCACGTACCCACATTCTCCCCGTCTCCCTCAATCCCCACCTACCCACCTTCTCCCCGTCTCCCTCAATCCCCACCTACCCACCTTCTACCCGTCTCCCTCAATCCCCACCTACCCAACTTCTCCCCATCTCCCTCAATCCCCACCTACCCACCTTCTCCCCGTCTCCCTCAATCCCCACCTACCCACCTTCTCCACGTCTCCCTCAATCCCCACCTACCCACCTTCTCCCCGTCTTCCTCAATCCCCACCTACCCAACTTCTCCCCATCTCCCTCAATCCCCACCTACCCACCTTCTCCCCGTCTCCCTCAATCCCCACCTACCCACCGTCTCCCCGTTATCCTCAAACCCCACCAACCCTCCTTCTCCCCATCTCCCTCAATCCCCACCTACCAACCGTCTCCCCGTCTCCCTCAATCCCCACCACCCCACCTTCTCCCCGTCTCCCTCAATCCCCACCTACCCACCTTCTCCCCGTCTCCCTCAATCCCCACCTACCCACCTTCTCTCCGTCTCCCTCAATCCCCACCTACCCACCTTCTCACCGTCTCCCTCAATCCCCACCTACCCACCTTCTCCCCGTCTCCCTCAATCCCCACCTACCCACCTTCTCTCCGTCTCCCTCAATCCCCAACTACCCACCTTCTCCCCGTCTCCCTCAATCCCCACCTACCCACCTTCTCCCCGTCTCCCTCAATCCCCACCTACCCACGTTCTCCCCGTATCCCTCAATCTGCACCAACCCACCTTCTTCCTGTCTCCCTCAATCCCCACGTACCCATCTTCTCAATGTCTCCCTCAATCCCCACCTACCCACCTTCTCTCCGTGGCCCTCAATCCCGACCTACCCACCTTCTCCCCGTCTCCCTCAATCCCCACCTCCGCACCTTCTCCCCGTCTCCCTCAATCCCTACCTACCCAACTTCTCTCCGCTCCCCTCAATCCCCACCTACCCACCTTCTCCCCGTCTCCCTCAATCCCCACCTACCCACCTTCTCCCCGTCTCCCTCAGTCCCCACCTACCCACCTTCTCCCCGTCTCCCTCAATCCACACCTTCTGACATTGTCCGCATATCATTCAATGACCACCTACACACCTTCTCCCTATATCCCTCAATCCCCAACTACCCATCGTCTCCCCATCTCCCACATCCCCACCTACCCACCGTCTCCCCGTTATCCTCAAACCCCACCAACCCTCCTTCTCCCCATCTCCCTCAATCCCCACCTACCAACCGTCTCCCCGTCTCCCTCAATCCCCACCTCCCCACCTTCTCCCCGTCTCCCTCAATCCCCACCTACCCACCTTCTCCCCGTCTCCCTCAATCCCCACCTACCCACCTTCACCCCGTCTCCCTCAATTACCACCTACACACCTTCTCTCATCATCTCTCAATCATCACCTACCCACCTTCTCCCCCTCTCCCTTAATCCCCACCTAACCACCTTCTCCCCATATCCCTCAATCCCCACCTACCCACCTTCACCCCGTATCCCTCAATCCCTCCTACCCACCATCTCCCCAACTCACTCAATCCCCACCTACCCTCCTTCTCCCCAACTCACTCAATCCCCACCTACCCACCTTCTCCCCGTCTCCCTCAATCCCCACCTACCCTCCTTCTCCCTGTCTCCCTCAATCCCCACCTACCCACCTTCTCCCCGTCTCCCTCAATCCCCACCTACCCACGTTCTCCCCGTATCCCTCAATCTGCACCAACCCACCTTCTTCCTGTCTCCCTCAATCCCCACGTACCCATCTTCTCACTGTCTCCCTCAATCCCCACCTACCCACCTTCTCTCCGTGGCCCTCAATCCCGACCTACCCACCTTCTCCCCGTCTCCCTCAATCCCCACCTCCGCACCTTCTCCCCGTCTCCCTCAATCCCTACCTACCCAACTTCTCTCCGTCCCCCTCAATCCCCACCTACCCACCTTCTCCCCGTCTCCCTCAATCCCCACCTACCCACCTTCTCCCCGTCTCCCTCAGTCCCCACTTACCCACCTTCTCCCCGTCTCCCTCAATCCACACCTTCTGACATTGTCCGCATATCATTCAATGACCACCTACACACCTTCTCCCTATATCCCTCAATCCCCAACTACCCATCGTCTCCCCATCTCCCACATCCCCACCTACCCACCGTCTCCCCGTTATCCTCAAACCCCACCAACCCTCCTTCTCCCCATCTCCCTCAATCCCCACCTACCAACCGTCTCCCCGTCTCCCTCA
>JANJGN010003684.1:20000-41690 GCA_026770705.1 Isurus oxyrinchus | reverse complement strand
GTGTCAAAGGCCTCAAGAACACTGTGTCAAACAGCTACAAAGCAAGTGAAGGGGAAACCTCGGCTCATCCCTTGGCTCCCGAAAGGGAGGGTGCAAAGTCAGTGGGCACCCGCAGTGCAGAGCCACGGAAGGGGCCGTGTCGAATCCCTGGCCCGCACTGAGCTTATCTTGGGGGGGTTTGGCACAAATCGTCATACAAAACGAGGCCGGGCACGTTTGCAACAAGTTTCGAGAAAGAGGAAATCGGGGGCTCCAGAGTGTGGGCATATTTGCAAGAACCACCCACTCCTCCCCCTCCCCACCCCTCCCCCTCGCCCACCCCCTCCCCACCCCCACGTCTGCAGGAGAAATAAACGGGCATGATCTGACGGTCACTGTAGAGATGCGGTTGCAAGGTGACCAGGACTGGGAAGTGAACATTCAGGGGTACTGAAGGATTTGCAGGAAGGAAAGGGAGGTGGGGTAGTTTTTTTTTATTTAAACAAAAGATGAGATCAGTGGGGTAGTTCTGTTAATAAAGGATGAGATGAGTATAGTAGTGAGAAATGATCCTGGCTCAGTTTTGGATAACGTTTCGCAATTTCATATTGAGCTCGAAGGTGAGAAGCCTGGGTCTGAAGCTAGTGTCTTAAATGTAAATAAAGGTAATAATAAAGGTATGAAGACAGAGTCGGCTATAGTGGACTTGGGAAATAGGCTAAAAGGTAAAATGGTAACGGGAGACATTTAAAGAGATACTTCATAACTCTCAGCACGATATATTAGATTGAAAAAGGAAGACTCCATGAGCAGGATGACCCGTTCGTGTCTAACTGAGGAAGTTAAGGATGGTAACATTTGAAAGAAAAAGCATACAATGTTGCGGAGATCAGCGGTGGGCCTGAAGACTGGGAGATTTGTTTAGAAACCGCAAAGGGTGACTGAAAAAATAGAGGGGAGAGAAATGAGATTATGAGAATAAACCAACAAGAGATAGAAAAACAGAGATGAAGAGCCCCTACAAGCACGTAAAAAGGAAGAGAGTAACTAAAGTAAAAATTGCTCCTTTACAGAGGACGAGACCAGGGAATCAATAATGGAAGCAAATTAGTGCACTTATTTTGTATCTTTCTTTCATGGTAGAAGACACAAAAAAATCCCAATGATAGTAGGAAATCAGGGGCAAAAGGAATGGAAGACACATAAAACAATTACCACCACAGAAAAAGTAGTAGCAGCCGGGCATTTGGAAAACCGTCACATTAATGAACCAGCGCCATCGTGGTTTTATGAAAGGACAATCGTGTTTGACAAATTTATTAAGAGTTCTTTGAGGATGTAACAAACAGGGTGCATAAAGGGGAACCAGCAGATGTGGTGTATTTGGATTTCCAAAAGGCTCTCAGTAAGGTTCCAAATAAACGGTTCCACTTCGTAAGGTAAGAGCTCGAGGTGCATGGATTGAGGACCGGCTTAATTAACAGAAAATCAGGGCAGATGGGTCATTTTTAGACTGGCAAGCTGTCACCAGTGGAGCACCACAGGGATCAGCCCTGAGGCCTCAGCGACTTACAATCCATATTAACGACTCGGATGAAGGGACTGACTGCATTTTAGCCAAATTTTCTCAGAGAAGAACGATGGGTAGGGAAGCAAGCTGTGAGGAGGATACAGAGTCCGCAAAGGGACATTATCAGGTTAAGCGTGTGGGCAGAATGTGAGGTTGTCCACTTTGGCAGGCAGAATGGAAGAGCAGAATATTATTTAGGTGGAGACAGACTGCAGAATGCTGCAGTGTGGAGGGGTCTGGGTGTCCTGGTACATGAATCACTAAAACGTTAGTACGCAGGTACAGTAAGTAATTAGGAAGGCAAATGGAAAGTTGGCCTTTCTTGCGAGGGGGGGGTTGGAGTATAAAAGTCAGGTAGTGTTGCTGCAGCTATACAGGGCCTTGGTGAGGCTGCACCTGGAGCACTGTGTACAGTTCCGGCCTCCTTAAGGAGGAACATACTTGCATTGGAGGCAGCTCAGAGAAGGTTCACTAGACTGGTTCTGGGGATGAAAGGTGTCGTCTTATGAGGAAAGGTTCAGACGATACACACTGGTGTTCAGAAGAATGAAGTGTGACCTTATTAAAGCATGTAAGATTCTGTGGAGGTCTGATGATCTGCGGGTGATCACTGGGAGATACGGTCATATCTGCAGGAGGGCCCAGAGGGATATGGCCATATCTGCAGGAGGTCCCTAAGGGGGGATATGGCCATATCTCCAGGAGATCCCTGGGAGATATGGTCATATCTGCAGGAGGGCCCATAGGGATATGGCCATATCTGCAGGAGGTCCCTAAGGGGGGATATGGCCATATCTCCAGGAGATCCCTGGGAGATATGGTCATATCTGCAGGAGGGCCCAGAGGGATATGGCACATATCAGGAGGTCCTTGGGTGGAGGTGGGGGGGGTGGGGGGGGGGGAAGGTGAGTGGTATGGTCATATCTCCAGGAGATCCCTGGGGGGATATGGTCATATCTGCAGAAGGGCCCTGTTGGGGGTGGGGGGATCGGGTGGAATATGGTCATATTTCCAGGAGATCCCTGAGGAATATGGCCATATCTCCAGGAGGTCCCTGTTGGGGGGGTAGGGTGGAATATGGCCATATCTCCATGAGCTCCCTGAAGGGGGATATGGCCATATCCCCAGGAGGTCTTGGGGGGCGGGGGCGGGGATAAGGCCATATCTCCCCGGGTTCCCTGGGGAAAATGGCGGTATCTGTGGGAGTCTGACAAACATCTAAAGGCTAAGTGTGATTCTAGCCTCTTGGAACCCCTGTGTCGATTCAATTCCACGCCTCACACATGAACAAGCATCTGGGCCACAGCTGACCTGCCCCGTCGATAGTTCCCCTCCATTAACACCGAATGACTCGGCCTCTATCCGGACAGTTGGTTCCCCTTCAACCAGGTTCAAACCCACCCCGCCTCCCACCATCAAACTACAAGGCTTTGGCTCAATTCGGGGGTCCAGACGGCAGCACCAAGCCCCCAGAGTTGGATAATACTTCAAGATCCACACAGCCCCCAGGGCCGGCGCAGGCGATGACTGTACGCTGAGGTGGAGGGAGCAGTGCCGGAGAATCCCGAGAGGTGGGGAGAGGGGGTCCGGCCGCCTGACCACCCCCTACTCGGTCTGAGGCTTGTAAGCCACCACCGCAGCGGCCTGGCTGCTCAAACTCTGCTTCTTTCCGTTCACCACCAGGACCAGGGGACTCTCCACCCGGATACTGCTGAAGGATAAGCACTGGGGAAGAGAACCAACACAGGGTTACGTCCAATCAGAGCAGGGACAGCGAGACACCCGGTAACATGGGGGGACAGCGAGACGCCAGGTAACAGGGGGGACAGCGAGACACCCGGTAACGGGGGGTACAGCGAGACGCCCGGTAACAGGGGGGACAGCGAGACGCCCGGTAACAGGGGGGGACAGCGAGACGCCCGGTAACAGGGAGAGACAGCGAGACGCCCGGTAACAGGGGGGACAGCGAGACGCCCGGTAACAGGGAGAGACAGCGAGACGCCCGGTAACAGGGGGGACAGCGAGACGCCCGGTAACAGGGAGAGACAGCGAGACGCCCGGTAACAGGGGGGACAGCGAGATGCCCGGTAACAGGGGGGACAGCGAGACGCCCGGTAACAGGGGGGACAGCGAGACGCCCGGTAACAGGGGGGACAGCGAGACGCCCGGTAACAGGGGGGACAGCGAGACGCCCGGTAACAGGGAGAGACAGCGAGACGCCCGGTAACAGGGAGAGACAGCGAGACGCCCGGTAACAGGGGGGACAGCGAGACGCCCGGTAACAGGGTGGACAGCGAGACGCCCGGTAACGGGGGGGACAGCGAGACGCCCGGTAACAGGGGGGATAGCGAGACGCCCGGTAACAGGGAGAGACAGCGAGACACCCGGTAACGGGGGACAGCGAGACGCACGGTAACAGGGGGGACAGCGAGACGCCCGGTAACATGGGGGACAGCGAGACGCCCGGTAACAGGGGGGATAGCGAGACGCCCGGTAACAGGGAGAGACAGCGAGACGTCCGGTAACAGGGAGAGACAGCGAGATGCTCGGTAACAGGGGGGACAGCGAGACACCCGGTAACAGGGAGAGACAGCGAGACGTCCGGTAACAGGGGGAGACAGCGAGACGCCCGGTAACAGGGGGGGGGGGGGGACAGCGAGACGCCCGGTAACAGGGAGAGACAGCGAGACGCCCGGTAACAGGGAGAGACAGCGAGACGCCCGGTAACAGGGGGGACAGCGAGACGCCCGGTAACAGGGGGGGGGACAGCGAGACACCCGCTAACAGGGAGAGACAGCGAGACACCCGGTAACAGGGAGAGACAGCGAGACGTCCGGTAACAGGGGGAGACAGCGAGACGCCTGGTAACAGGGAGAGACAGCGAGACGCCTTGTAACAGGGAGAGACAGCGAGACGCCCGGTAACAGGGGGGACAGCGAGACACCCGGTAGCAGGGGGGGACAGCGAGACGCCCGGTAACAGGGGCGACAGCGAGACGCCCGGTAACGGGGGGGGGGGGGATAGCGAGACACCCGGTAACAGGGAGAGACAGCGAGACGCCCAGTAACAGGGGGGACAGCGAGACGCCCTGTAACAGGCGGGGGACAGCGAGACGCCCGGTAACGGGGGGGACAGGGAGACGCCCGGTAACAGGGGGGACAGCGAGACGCCCGGTAACAGGGGAGGACAGCGAGACGCCCGGTAACAGGGGGGGACAGTGAGACGCCCGGTAACAGGGAGAGACAGCGAGACGCCCGGTAACGGGGGGGACAGCGAGACGCCCGGTAACAGGGGGGGACAGCGAGACGCCCGGTAACAGGGGGGACAGCGAGACGCCCGGTAACAGGGGGGACAGCGAGACGCCCGGTAACAGGGGGGACAGCGAGACGCCCGGTAACAGGGGGGACAGCGAGACGCCCGGTAACAGGGAGAGTCAGCGAGACGCCCGGTAACAGGGGGGACAGCGAGATGCTCGGTAACAGGGGGGACAGCGAGACGTCCGGTAACAGGGAGAGACAGCGAGACGCCCGGTAACAGGGGAGACAGCGATACGCCCGGTAACAGGGAGAGACAGCGAGACGCCCGGTAACAGGGAGAGACAGCGAGACGCCCGCTAACAGGGGGGGGGAACAGCGAGACGCCCGGTAACAGGGGAGACCGAGACGCCCGGTAACAGGGAGAGACAGCGAGACGCCCGGTAACAGGAGGGACAGCGAGACGCCCGGTAACAGGAGGGACAGCGAGACGCCCGGTAACAGGAGGGACAGCGAGACGCCCGCTAACAGGGGGGGGGAACAGCGAGACGCCCGGTAACAGGGGAGACAGCGAGACGCCCGGTAACAGGGGGGACAGCGAGATGCCCGGTAACAGGGAGAGACAGCGAGACGCCCGGTAACAGGGGGGACAGCGAGACGCCCGGTAACAGGGGGGACAGCGAGACGCCCGGTAACAGGGGGGACAGCAAGACGCCCGGTAACGGGGGGGGACAGCAAGACGCCCGGTAACGGGGGGGACAGCGAGACGCCCGGTAACGGGGGGGATCAGCGAGACGCCCGGTAACGGGGGGGAACAGCGAGACGTCCGGTAACAGGGGGGACAGCGAGACGCCCGGTAACAGGGGGGACAGCGAGACGCTCGGTAACAGGGGGGACAGCGAGACGCTCGGTAACAGGGGGGACAGCGAGACGCCCGGTAACAGGGGGGGACAGCGAGACGCCCGGTAACAGGGGGGACAGCGAGACGCCCAGTAACAGGGAGAGACAGCGAGACGCCCGGTAACAGGGGGGGACAGCGAGACGCCCGGTAACAGCGGGGACAGCGAGACACCTGGTAACAGGGAGAGACAGCGAGACACCCGGGTAACAGGAGAGACAGCGAGACGCCCGGTAACAGGAGAGACAGCGAGACGCCCGGTAACAGGGGGGACAGCGAGACGCCCGGTAACAGGGGGGACAGCGAGACGCCCGGTAACAGGGGGAGACAGCGAGACGCCCGGTAACAGGGGGGACAGCGAGATGCCCGGTAAAGGGGGGGGACAGCGAGACATCCGGTAACGGGGGCGAACAGCGAGACGCCCGGTAACGGGGGAGACAGCGAGACGCCCGGTAACAGGGAGAGACAGCGAGACGTCCGGTAACGGGGGCGAACAGCGAGACACCCGGTAACGGGGAGAGACAGCGAGACGCCCGGTAACAGGGAGAGACAGCGAGACGCCCGGTAACAGGGGGGACAGCGAGACACCCGGTAACAGGGGGGACAGCGAGACACCCGGTAACAGGAGGGACAGCGAGACGCCCGGTAACAGGAAGAGACAGCGAGACACCCGGTAACAGGGAGAGACAGCGAGCCGCCCGGTAACAGGGAGAGACAGCGAGACGCCCGGTAACGGGGGGGACAGCGAGACGCCCGGTAACGGGGGACAGCGAGACACCCGGTAACAGGGGGACAGCGAGACGCCCGGTAACGGGGGGAACAGCGAGACGCCCGGTAACAGGGGGGACAGCGAGACGCCCGGTAACAGGGGGGACAGCGAGACGCCCGGTAACGGGGGGGGGGACAGCGAGACGCCCGGTAACAGGGGGGACAGCGAGACGCTCGGTAACAGGGGGGACAGCGAGACGCCCGGTAACAGGGGAGACAGCGAGACGCCCGGTAACAGGGGAGACAGCGAGACGCCCGGTAACAGGGGGAGACAGCGAGACGCCCGGTAACAGGGGGGACTGCGAGATGCCCGGTAAAGGGGGGGGACAGCGAGACGTCCGGTAACGGGGGCGAACAGCGAGACGTCCGGTAACGGGGGCGAACAGCGAGACGCCCGGTAACGGGGGAGACAGCGAGACGCCCGGTAACAGGGAGAGACAGCGAGACACCCGGTAACAGGGAGAGACAGCGAGATGCCCGGTAACGGGGGGGGGGACAGCGAGACGCCCGGTAACAGGGGGGACAGCGAGACACCCGGTAACAGGGGGACAGCGAGACGCCCGGTAACGGGGAGAGACAGCGAGCGCCCGGTAACAGGGTGGGGACAGCGAGACGCCCGGTAACAGGGAGAGACAGCGAGACGCCCGGTAACAGGGGGGACAGCGAGACGCCCAGTAACAGGGGAGACAGCGAGACGCCCGGTAACAGGGGGAGACAGCGAGACGCCCGGTAACAGGGGGGACAGCGAGATGCCCGGTAAAGGGGGGGGACAGCGAGACGTCCGGTAACGGGGGCGAACAGCGAGACGTCCGGTAACGGGGGCGAACAGCGAGACGCCCGGTAACGGGGGCGAACAGCGAGACACCCGGTAACAGGGGGACAGCGAGACGCCCGGCAACGGGGCGCCCGGTAACAGGGGGGACAGCGAGACGCCCGGTAACAGGGGGGACAGTGAGACACCCGGTAACAGGGAGAGACAGCGAGACGCCCGGTAACAGGGGGGGGACAGCGAGACGCCCGGTAACAGGGGGGGACAGCGAGACGCCCGGTAACAGGGGGGACAGCGAGACGCCCGGTAACGGGGGACAGCGAGACGCCCGGTAATAGGGAGAGACAGCGAGACGCCCGGTAACAGGGAGAGACAGCGAGACGCCCGGTAACAGGGGAGACAGCGAGACGCCCGGTAACAGGGAGCGACAGCGAGACGCCCGGTAACAGGGAGAGACAGCGAGACGCCCGGTAACAGGGAGAGACAGCGAGACGCCCGGTAACAGGGGGGACAGCGAGACGCCCGGTAACTGGGGAGACAGCGAGACGCCCGGTAACAGGGGAGACAGCGAGACGCCCGGTAACAGGGGGGACAGCGAGACGCCCGGTAACAGGGGAGACAGCGAGACGCCCGGTAACAGGGGGGACAGCGAGACGCCCGGTAACAGGGAGAGACAGCGAGACGCCCGGTAACAGGGAGAGACAGCGAGACGCCCGGTAACAGGGGGGACAGTGAGACGCCCGGTAACAGGGGGGGACAGCAAGACGCCCGGTAACAGGGTGGGGACAGCGAGACACCCGGTAACATGGGGGACAGCGAGACGCCCGGTAACAGGGAGAGACAGCGAGACGCCCGGTAACGGGGGGGGACAGCGAGACGCCCGGTAACGGGGGGGGACAGCGAGACGCCCGGTAACAGGGGGGACAGCGAGACGCCCGGTAACGGGGGGGGACAGCGAGACGCCCGGTAACGGGGGGGGACAGCGAGACGCCCGCTAACAGGGGGGACAGCGAAACGCCCGGTAACAGGGAGAGACAGCGAGACGCCCGGTAACAGGGGGGGACAGCGAGACGCCCGGTAACGGGGGGGGACAGCGAGACGCCCGGTAACAGGGGGGGACAGCAAGACGCCCGGTAACGGGGGGGACAGTGAGACGCCCGGCAACAGGGGGGACAGCGAGACGCCCGGTAACAGGGAGAGACAGCGAGGCGCCCGGTAACAGGGCGGGGGACAGCGAGACGCCCGGTAACAGTGGGGACAGCGAGACGCCTGGTAACAGGGGGGACAGCGAGACGCCCAGTAACAGGAGAGACAGCGAGACGCCCGGTAACAGGGGGGACAGCGAGACGCCCGGTAACAGGGGGGACAGTGAGACGCCCGGTAACGGGGGGGACAGCGAGACGCCCGGTAACAGGGAGAGACAGCGAGACGCCCGGTAACAGGTAAAGCACGACAGTGTGTAACCCTGTGGGGGAAGGGGGGGTGTTGGGTTTGAAATTCACGGTGGTGACAATGTGAGAACTCAGTGGGGGGAGGGGGTGGGTGGATACGCCCAGTGACAACAGTGTGATAACCCTGTGAGGGGGGCGGATACACACAGTGACAACAGTGTGATAACCCTGTGAGGGGGTGGATGCACACAGTGACGACAGTGTGATAACCCTGTGAGGGGGGGCGGTCACACACAGTGACGACAGTGTGATAACCCTGTGAGGGGGGTGGATACGCCCAGTGACGACAGTGTGATAACCCTGTGAGGGGGGCGGATACACACAGTGACGACAGTGTGATAACCCTGTGAGGGGGGCGGATACACACAGTGACGACAGTGTGATAACCCTGTGAGGGGGGCGGATACACACAGTGACGACAGTGTGATAACCCTGTGAGGGGGGCGGATAAACACAGTGACGACAGTGTGCTAACCCTGTAAGGGGGGCGGATACGCCCAGTGACGACAGTGTAATAACCCTGTGAGGGGGGCGGATACACACAGTGACGACAGTGTGCTCACCCTGTGAGGGGGCGGATACACACAGTGACGACAGTGTGATAACCCTGTGAGGGTGTGGATACACACAGTGACGACAGTGTGATAACCCTGTGAGGGTGTGGATACACACAGTGACGACAGTGTGCTCACCCTGTGAGGGGGTGGATACACACAGTGACGACAGTGTGATAACCCTGTGAGGGGGTGGTTACACACAGTGACGACAGTGTGCTAACACTGTGGGGGTGGGGGCAGATACACACAGTGAGGACAGTGTGATAACTCTGTGAGGGGGGCGGATACACACAGTGACAACAGTGTGATAACCCTGTGATGGGGTGGATACACACAGTGACGACAGTGTGATAACCCTGTGAGGGCGGCGGATACACACAGTGACGACAGTGTGATAGCCCTGTGAGGGGGACGGATACACACAGTGACGACAGTGTGATAGCCTGTGAGGGGGGCAGATACATACAGTGACGACAGTGTGCTAAACCTGTGAGGGGGGCGGATACACACAGTGACGACAGTGTGATAACCCTGTGAGGGGGGCGGATACACACAGTGACGACAGTGTAATAACCCTGTGAGGGGGGCGGATACACACAGTGACGACAGTGTGCTAACCCTGTGAGGGGGGGCGGATACACACAGTGACGACAGTGTGATAACCCTGTGAGGGGGGGGCGGATACACACAGTGACGACAGTGTGATAACCCTGTGAGGGGGGCGGATACACACAGTGACGACAGTGTGCTAACACTGTGGGGGTGGGGGGGGTGCGGATACACACAGTGAGGACAGTGTGATAACTCTGTGAGGGGGGCGGATACACACAGTGACGACAGTGTGCTCACCCTGTGAGGGGGGCAGATACACACAGTGACGACAGTGTGATAACCCTGTGAGGGGGTGGCGGATACACGCAGTGACGACAGTGTGATAACCCTGTGAGGGGGGTGGCGGATACACGCAGTGACGACAGTGTGATAACCCTGTGAGGGGGGGGGGGCGGATACACACAGTGACGACAGTGTGCTAACCCTGTGAGGGGGGCGGATACACACAGTGACGACAGTGTGATAACCCTGTGAGGGGGTGGCGGATACACGCAGTGACGACAGTGTGCTCACCCTGTCACACTCACCTTGCCGGTGTGCTCGATGCTGTGATGTTTGAGCTGTGGTTCAGGAACAGCCACCGTATCTCCGATCAGGACCCCCCAGCTCTCAGCAATGTTGTACACCATCACCGCCAAACAGCTGCCCTCCCCATCGATCAGGCCGAAGGTGCTGCGGGGGCAAGAGGAGACCAGTCAAATCCCGCAGGACCGGCAGATACCCGGAGGCCCGGGCGCTGTACTTACAGGCCTGCAAATGGCCCGGTAACCAGAATGCGCTGCTGTTTCTGCTCCACACGAGCTGCTTCCCGCCCCCTCCTCACCACACCCCATCACCGGAACCCCCCCATTCCTTTCTCCAGCCTGTGTTTCTCCAGCTTCCCCTCCGAAACACATCGACGCAATACCCCTCAACCCACTCCCTGCGGTCGTGAGGCCCACATTCTCACCACTCCCTGGGTAAAGAAGGTGCTCCTTAAATCCCCATTGGATTTATTCCAGGCTAACGCTATGTAACCTTACATTCATCCACGGGGATGTGGGGGGGGGGGGTCGCAGGCCGGGCCCAGCATTTACTGCCCGTCCCTAATTGCCTCCTTGAGAAGGTGGTGGGTGAGCCGCCTTCTTGAACCTCTGCTGTCCCAAGTGGTGTAGGTACACCCACGGAGCTGTTAGGGAGGGAGTTCCAGGATTTTGTCCCTGTGGTGTAGGTACACCCACGGAGCTGTTAGGGAGGGAGTTCCAGGATTTTTCCCCTGTGGTGTAGGTACACCCACAGTGCTGTTAGGGAGGGAGTTCCAGGATTTTGTCCCCTATGTGGTGTAGGTACACCCACAGTGCTGTTAGGGAGGGAGTTCCAGGATTTTGTCCCTGTGGTGTAGGTACACCCACAGTGCTGTTAGGGAGGGAGTTCCAGGATTTTGTCCCCTCTGGTGTAGGTACACCCACGGTGCTGTTAGGGAGGGAGTTCCAGGATTTGTTCCCTGTGTGGTGTAGGTACACCCACAGTGCTGTTAGGGAGGGTGTTCCAGGATTTTGTCCCTGTGGTGTAGGTACACCCACGGCGCTGTTAGAGATGGAGTTCCAGGATTTTGTCCCTATAGTGTAGGTACACCCACGGCGCTGTTAGGGATGGAGTTCCAGGATTTTGTCCCTGTGATGTAGATACACCCACGGCGCTGTTAGGGATGGAGTTCCAGGATTTTGTCCCTGTGGTGTAGGTACACCCACAGTGCTGTTAGGGAGGGAGTTCCAAGATTTTTCCCCTGTGGTGTAGGTACACCCACGGCGCTGTTAGGGAGGGAGTTCCAGGATTTTGTCCCCTGTGGTGTAGGTACACCCACAGCGCTGTTAGGGAGGGAGTTCCAGGATTTTGTCCCTGTGGTGTAGGTACACCCACAGTGCTGTTAGGGAGGGAGTTCCAGGATTTTGTCCCCTGTGGTGTAGGTACACCCGTGGCGCTGTTAGGGAGGGAGTTCCAGGATTTTGTCCCCTGTGGTGTAGGTACACCCACGGTGCTGTTAGGGAGGGAGTTCCAGGATTTTCTCCCTGTGGTGTAGGTACACCCACAGCGCTGTTAGGGAGGGAGTTCCAGGATTTTGTCCCTGTGGTGTAGGTACACCCACGGCGCTGTTAGCGAGGGAGTTCCAGGATTTTGTCCCCTGTGGTGTAGGTATACCCACGGTGCTGTTAGGGAGGGAGTTCCAGGATTTTGTCCCTGTGGTGTAGGTACACCCACAGCGCTGTTAGGGAGGGAGTTCCAGGATTTTGTCCCTGTGGTGTAGGTACACCCACGGCGCTGTTAGGGATGGAGTTCCAGGATTTTGTCCCCTGTGGTGTAGGTACACCCACGGCGCTGTTAGGGATGGAGTTCCAGGATTTTGTCCGTGGTGTAGGTACACCCACGGCGCTGTTAGGGTTGGAGTTCCAGGATTTTGTCCTCTGTGTGGTGTAGGTACACCCACAGCGCTGTTAGGGAGTTCCAGGATTTTGACCCAGCGACAGTGAAGGAACGGCCGATATATTTCCAAGTCGGGATGGTGAGGGGCTTGGAGGGGAACTTCCAGGTGGTGGGTGTTCCCCATGTGTCTGCTGCCCTTGTCCTTCTAGATGGTAGCGGCCGTGGGTTTGGGCGGCGCTGTCGAAAGAGCCTTGGCGAGTTGCTGCAGTGCATCTTGTAGATGGTACACACACTGCTGCTACTGTGCGTCGGTGGGTGGGAGGGAGTGAATGTTTGTGGATGGGGGGCCGATCGAGCGGTGGGAGGGGGGGGGGCTGCTTTGTCCTGGATGGTGTCGAGCTTCTCGAGTGTTGTGGGAGCTGCAACTCATCCAGACAAAGTGGGGAGTGTCCCATCCCACTCCTGACTTGTGCCTTGTAGATGATGGACAGGCTCTGGCGGGGTTGGTCAGGAGGTGAGTGTACTGACAGCTCCCTGACACCGGTCTCATCCTGAAGGGAGGACTGTTTCTCGGTGTCTCCCCGAGACCTGGTCCTTGTCCAGGGACGAGCAACAGGCCTGATGAACTGCCTCAGGCGAGGGGGGAGGTCGGATGTTAGATAGGAACGGGTCTGCGTCTGTAACGATGGTGGGGGGGGCGGGGGGGAGAGAAGGGGTAGAACAGCAGGCCGTTCTGCCCATCGAGCCTGCTGTACATTCCAGCGCCGGTCACAATCTCAGGAATTGCCGGAGAACCGGCCAGCGATGAGGGGCGTCTCGGAGGGGCTGCCAGCGCGCGCACAGCAAGATCCCGGTAAAATCGGCAAGACATGCCGGAGAAGTGCTGCTGTCGGGAAGTAGCTTGCGGGATCAGCGTTGGTCCCAGAAGACTGAGGATCGCTCGGGTCATCAACAGCGGGGCCAGGGCCCCCTGAACGTGACAAGACGGACTCAGACTGAGCCTTAATGTCGCTTGCGAAATCTGGCAACGCCTCGCTCGGACGATAACAACGCCACCCCCCCCCCCCCCCGCCCCCACCATTGAGGGGCTGGGATAACACCGTCCCCCTCTGACCGGGGAGAGACCCCCCCATTAACAGCGACTCCCCCACGCCGCCGGTCGCCGGTGATACTCGGCTTACTCACAACGGGACTTTCTCCTCATCGGTCAGGCTGAAGACGACCTTCCCAACCACCGCGGCTCCGGTGTTCTTTCCGGGATTGAGGGAGCGCAGCGATTTAAGGGTCAAGGGGGCGTGTTGACCACCGGCCGTGGTGTAGGACCACTCCTTGTACAGGCGGAGCTCCTTGTTCTGAACGCCGGCCATGAGGTTGTTCAGCCTCTTTGCCTTTAACAGGCCCTGTCCGGGGAATTAATAACACATCAGGGAGCTGACCAATACCAGGGCAGGACACACACAGAGACAGGGGAACTGACCAATACCAGGGCAGGACACACACAGAGACAGGGGAACTGACCAATACCAGGGCAGGACAGAAAGAGACAAGGAATTGACCAATACCAAGGCAGGACACACAGACAGAGAACTGACCAATACCAGGGCAGGACACACACAGAGACAGGGGAACTGACCAATACCAGGGCAGGACACACACAGAGACAGGGGAATTGACCAATACCAGGGCAGGACACACACAGAGACAGGGGAACTGACCAATACCAGGGCAGGACACACACAGAGACAGGGGAACTGACCAATACCAGGGCAGGACACACACAGAGACAGGGGAACTGACCAATACCAGGGCAGGACACACACAGAGACAGGGGAACTGACCAATACCAGGGCAGGACACACACAGAGACAGGGAGCTGACCAATACCAGGGCAGGACACACACAGAGACAGGGGAACTGACCAATACCAGGGCAGGACACACACAGAGACAAGGAGCTGACCAATACCAGGGCAGGACACACAGACAGAGAACTGATCAATACCAGGACAGGACACACACACAGAGACAGGGAGCTGACCAATCCCAGGGCAGGACACACAGACAGGGAACTGACCAATACCAGGGCAGGACACACTCAGAGACAGGGAACTGACCAATACCAGGGCAGGACACATTGAGACAGGGGACTGACCAATACCAGGACAGGACCCACAGAGACAGGGAACTGAACAATCCCAGGACAGGACACACACACAGACAGAGAACTGACCAATCCCAGGACAGGACACACACACAGACAGAGAACTGACCAATCCCAGGACAGGACACACACACAGACAGAGAACTGACCAATCCCAGGACAGGACACACAGAGACAGGGGAACTGAACAATTCCAGGGCAGGACACACAGAGATAGGGGAACTGACCAATACCAGGGCAGGACACACAGAGACAGGGAACTGACCAATACCAGGGCAGGACACACAGAGATAGGGGACTGACCAATACCAGGGCAGGACACACAGAGACAGGGAACGGACCAATACCAGGACAGGACACACAGAGACAGGGAACTGACCATCCCAGGGCAGGACACACAGAGACAAGGGACTGACCAATACCAGGACAGGACACACACAGACACAAGGAATTGGCCAATACCAGGACAGGGCACACAGAGACAGGGACTGACCAATACCAGGGCAGGACACACAGAGACAGGGACTGACCAATACCAGGGCAGGACACACAGAGACAGGGACTGACCAATACCAGGGCAGGACACACAGAGACAAGGGACTGACCAATCCCAGGGCACGACACACAGAGACAGGGGAACTGACCAATCCCAGGACAGGACACACAGAGACGGGGAACTGACCAATCCCAGGGCAGGACACACAGAGATAGGGGAACTGACCAATCCCAGGACAGGACACACAGAGACAGGGGAACTGACCAATCCCAGGACAGGACACACAGAGACAGGGGAACTGAACAATCCCAGGACAGGACAGGACACACACACAGACAGAGAACTGACCAATCCCAGGACAGGACACACAGAGACAGGGGAACTGAACAATCCCAGGACAGGACACACAGAGATAGGGGAACTGACCAATTCCAGGGCAGGACACACAGAGATAGGGGAACTGACCAATACCAGGGCAGGACACACAGAGACAGGGGAACTGACCAATCCCAGGACAGGACACACAGAGACAGGGGAACTGAACAATCCCAGGACAGGACAGGACACACACAGACAGAGAACTGACCAATCCCAGGACAGGACACACACACAGACAGGGAACTGAACAATCCCAGGACAGGACACACACAGAGACAGGGAACTGACCAATCCCAGGACAGGACACACAGAGACAGGGGAACTGACCAATCCCAGGACAGGACACACACACAGACAGAGAACTGACCAATCCCAGGACAGGACACACAGAGACAGGGGAACTGAACAATCCCAGGACAGGACACACAGAGATAGGGGAACTGACCAATTCCAGGGCAGGACACACAGAGATAGGGGAACTGACCAATACCAGGGCAGGACACACACACAGAGACAGGGAGCTGACCAATACCAGGGCAGGACACACACACAGAGACAGGGGAACTGACCAATACCAGGGCAGGACACACAGAGATAGGGGAACTGACCAATACCAGGGCAGGGGACACAGAGACAGGGAACTGACCAATACCAGGGCAGGACACACAGAGACAGGGGAACTGAACAATCCCAGGACAGGACACACACAGAGACAGGGAACTGACCAATACCAGGACAGGACACACAGAGACAGGAACTGACCAATACCAGGGCAGGACACACAGAGACAGGGAACTGACCAATACCAGGGCAGGACACACACAGAGACAGGGAACTGAACAATCCCAGGACAGGACACACACAGAGACAGGGAACTGACCAATACCAGGACAGGACACACAGAGACAGGAACTGACCAATACCAGGGCAGGACACACAGAGATAGGGGAACTGACCAATACCAGGGCAGGACACACAGAGACAGGGAACTGACCAATACCAGGGCAGGACACACACAGAGACAGGGAACTGAACAATCCCAGGACAGGACACACACACAGAGACAGGGAACTGAACAATACCAGGACAGGACACACACACAGAGACAGGGAACTGAACAATCCCAGGACAGGACACACAGAGATAGGGAACTGACCAATCCCAGGACAGGACACACACACACAGACAGGGAACTGACCAATACCAGGGCAGGACACACACAGAGACAGGGAACTGAACAATCCCAGGACAGGACACACAGAGACAGGGAATTGGCCAACACCAGGACCGGACACACAGAGACAGGGACTGACCAACACCAGGACAGGACACACAGAGACAGGGAGCTGACCAATACCAGGGCAGGACACACAGAGACAGGGGAACTGACCAATACCAGGGCAGGACACACACAGAGACAGGGAACTGAACAATCCCAGGACAGGACACACACACAGAGACAGGGAACTGAACAATCCCAGGACAGGACACACAGAGATAGGGAACTGACCAATCCCAGGACAGGACACACAGAGACAGGGAATTGGCCAACACCAGGACCGGACACACAGAGACAGGGACTGACCAACACCAGGACAGGACACACAGAGACAGGGAGCTGACCAATACCAGGGCAGGACACACAGAGACAGGGGAACTGACCAATACCAGGGCAGGACACACACAGAGACAGGGAACTGAACAATCCCAGGACAGGACACACACACAGAGACAGGGAACTGAACAATACCAGGACAGGACACACACACAGAGACAGGGAACTGAACAATCCCAGGACAGGACACACAGAGATAGGGAACTGACCAATCCCAGGACAGGACACACACACACAGACAGGGAACTGACCAATACCAGGGCAGGACACACACAGAGACAGGGAACTGAACAATCCCAGGACAGGACACACAGAGACAGGGAGCTGACCAATCCCAGGGCAGGACACACAGAGACAGGGAATTGGCCAACACCAGGACCGGACACACAGAGACAGGGACTGACCAACACCAGGACAGGACACACAGAGACAGGGGAACTGACCAATCCCAGGACAGGACACACAGATACAGGGGAACTGAACAATCCCAGGACAGGACAGGACACACACACAGACAGAGAACTGACCAATCCCAGGACAGGACACACACACAGACAGAGAACTGACCAATCCCAGGACAGGACACACACACAGACAGAGAACTGACCAATCCCAGGACAGGACACACAGAGACAGGGGAACTGAACAATCCCAGGACAGGACACACAGAGATAGGGGAACTGACCAATTCCAGGGCAGGACACACAGAGATAGGGGAACTGACCAATACCAGGGCAGGACACACAGAGACAGGGAACTGACCAATACCAGGGCAGGACACACAGAGATAGGGGACTGACCAATACCAGGGCAGGACACACAGAGACAGGGAACGGACCAATACCAGGACAGGACACGCAGAGACAGGGAACTGACCAATACCAGGACAGGACACACAGAGACAGAGGAACTGACCAATCCCAGGGCAGGACACACAGAGACAGGGAGCTGACCAATACCAGGACAGGACACACAGAGACAGGGAACTGACCATCCCAGGGCAGGACACACACAGAGACAGGGAGCTGACCAATACCAGGACAGGACACACAGAGACAGGGACTGACCAATACCAGGGCAGGACACACAGAGACAGAGGACTGACCAATCCCAGGACAGGACAAACAGAGACAGGGACTGACCAATACCAGGACCGGACACACAGAAACAGAGGACTGACCAATACCAGGACAGGACACACAGGGACAGGGGATTGGCCAACACCAGGACAGGACACACAGAGACAGGGGACTGACCAATACCAGGGCAGGAAACACAGAGACAGGGACTGACCAATACCAGGACAGGACACACAGAGACAGGGGAACTGACCAATCCCAGGACAGGACACACAGAGACAGGGGAACTGACCAATACCAGGACAGGACACACAGAGCCAGGGAACTGACCAATTCCAGGACAGGACACACACACTGAGACAGGGAACTGACCAATCCCAGGACAGGACACACAGAGATAGGGGAACTGACCAATCCCAGGACAGGACACACAGAGACAGGGGAACTGACCAATACCAGGACAGGACACACAGAGCCAGGGAACTGACCAATTCCAGGACAGGACACACACACAGAGACAGGGGAACTGACCAATCCCATTGCTGGACACAGTTACACAGCCATTCGGTCCATTTTAAGGCGCTGTCCACTTGCTCCGGACCCCGCCCCACTGGACTAAACCCGCCTCCAGCCGTCGGCCTGGTCGAATCCTTTAAGCACGCTGGGCAGCGCAGTTCGCCCAGCCCGGAATATTCCGAACGTAACGAGCACAAGCCTCGGGCCTGCACCGGCCTGGCCAGTCGGCTCTGCCCATGGAGGAAGAGGCTTCGCCACCAGAGGTCGACCCCAAAGAGGAGGCGCAAAAGGCGGGGCCCTACCTCCCTGACATCCCCTCCCACCCGCGTCACCACGACACCGCGTTCTGCCACAAGCCCCCCTCCTCCTCCTCCTCCTCCTCCCGCCGGGAGACCACCCACCGTCCCTCCCGGCGCCTCACCTTCTGCTGGACCAAGGTGGTGAGCCGGCCCAGGAACTTCAGCAGCTGCTGCTCCCGGACGGGAGGCTCGGTCAAGGCCGGATCCAGGGCCGCGGCCCGCGAGAATCCCAGCAAGGCCTCCGTGTACTTCTCCCCGTACTTGTACAGCTTCGGATCGAGAGACAAGAGTCAGTGTAAATTCCCCGCAGCTTCCTGACAGCCAGGCTGGGGAGAAAGAGCGTTCGTCTCACCGCCGCACGCCCCCTTCCCACAGAACACACACACACACACACACACACACAAAACAAATAAGAAACAGGGGCAGGAAGAGACCATTCGGCCCATCGTGCCTGCTCTGCCATCGTATCTCCACCCCCCCACACACCCCCCCCTCGTCCCTTAATCCCCTGAGACACCAAAAACCTGTCCGTCCAGGCCTTAAGTCCGCTCGAGGATGGAGCATCCACAACCCTCTTGGGGTAGAGAAATCCAAAGCTTCACCACCCTCCCCGTGTGAAGAAATTCCTCCTCATCTCAGTCCAAAATGGCCCAGCCCCTTACCCTGAGACTGTGCCACCCCCACTCCCCCATTTGCCCTCTAGCGTAGGTACACCAACAGCGCTGTTAGGGAGGGATTTCCAGGATTTTGTCCCTGTGGTGTAGGTACACCCACAGTGCTGTTAGGGAGGGAGTTCCAGGATTTTGTCCCTGTGGTGTAGGTACACCCACAGCGCTGTTAGGGAGGGAGTTCCAGGATTTTGTCCCTTTGGTGTAGGTACACCCACAGCGCTGTTAGGGAGGGAGTTCCAGGATTTTGTCCCTGTGGTGTAGGTACACCCACAGTGCTGTTAGGGAGGGAGTTCCAGGATTTTGTCCCTGTGGTGTAGGTACACCCACAGCGCTGTTAGGGAGGGAGTTCCAGGATTTTGTCCCTGTGGTGTAGGTACACCCACAGTGCTGTTAGGGAGGGAGTTCCAGGATTTTGTCCCTGTGGTGTAGGTACACCCACAGCGCTGTTAGGGAGGGAGTTCCAGGATTTTGTCCCTTTGGTGTAGGTACACCCACAGCGCTGTTAGGGAGGGAGTTCCAGGATTTTGTCCCTGTGGTGTAGGTACACCCACAGCGCTGTTAGGGAGGGAGTTCCAGGATTTTGTACCCTGTGTGGTGTAGGTACACCCACAGCGCTGTTAGGGAGGGAGTTCCAGGATTTTGTCCCTGTGGTGTAGGTACACCCACAGCGCTGTAAGGGAGGGAGTTCCAGGATTTTGTCCCTGTGGTGTAGGTACACCCACGGCGCTGTTAGGGAGGGAGTTCCAGGATTTTGTCCCTGTGGTGTAGGTACACCCACAGTGCTGTTAGGGAGGGAGTTCCAGGATTTTGTCCCCTATGTGGTGGAGGTACACCCACAGTGCTGTTAGGGAGGGAGTTCCAGGATTTTGTCCCTGTGGTGTAGGTACACCCACGGCGCTGTTAGGGAGGGAGTTCCAGGATTTTGTCCCCTGTGGTGTAGGTACACCCACAGTGCTGTTAGGGAGGGAGTTCCAGGATTTTGTCCCTGTGGTGTAGGTACACCCACGGCGCTGTTAGGGAGGGAGTTCCAGGATTTTGTCCCCTATGTGGTGTAGGTACACCCACGGCGCTGTTAGGGAGGGAGTTCCAGGATTTTGTCCCTGTGGTGTAGGTACACCCACAGTGCAGTTAGGGAGGGAGTTCCAGGACTTTGTCCCCTGTGGTGTAGGTACACCCACAGCGCTGTTAGGGAGGGAGTTCCAGGACTTTGTCCCCTGTGGTGTATGTACACCCACAGTGCAGTTAGGGAGGGAGTTCCAGGACTTTGTCCCCTGTGGTGTAGGTACACCCACAGCGCTGTTAGGGAGGGAGTTCCAGGACTTTGTCCCCTGTGGTGTAGGTACTCCCACAGCGCTGTTAGGGAGGGAGTTCCAGGACTTTGTCCCCTGTGGTGTAGGTACTCCCACAGTGCTGTTAGGGAGGGAGTTCCAGGATTTTGTCCCCTGTGGTGTAGGTACACCCACAGCGCTGTTAGGGAGGGAGTTCCAGGATTTTGTCCCTGTGGTGTAGGTACACCAACAGCGCTGTTAGGGAGGGAGTTCCAGGATTTTGTCCCCTATGTGGTGTAGGTACACCCACGGCGCTGTTAGGGAGGGAGTTCCAGGATTTTGTCCCTGTGGTGTAGGTACACCAACAGCGCTGTTAGGGAGGGAGTTCCAGGATTTTGTCCCCTATGTGGTGTAGGTACACCCACGGCGCTGTTAGGGAGGGAGTTCCAGGATTTTGTCCCTGTGGTGTAGGTACACCCACAGTGCAGTTAGGGAGGGAGTTCCAGGATTTTGTCCCCTGTGGTGTAGGTACACCCACAGTGCAGTTAGGGAGGGAGTTCCAGGACTTTGTCCCCTGTGGTGTAGGTACACCCACAGCGCTGTTAGGGAGGGAGTTCCAGGACTTTGTCCCCTGTGGTGTATGTACACCCACAGTGCAGTTAGGGAGGGAGTTCCAGGACTTTGTCCCCTGTGGTGTAGGTACACCCACAGTGCTGTTAGGGAGGGAGTTCCAGGACTTTGTCCCCTGTGGTGTAGGTACTCCCACAGCGCTGTTAGGGAGGGAGTTCCAGGACTTTGTCCCCTGTGGTGTAGGTACTCCCACAGTGCTGTTAGGGAGGGAGTTCCAGGATTTTGTCCCCTGTGGTGTAGGTACACCCACAGCGCTGTTAGGGAGGGAGTTCCAGGATTTTGACCCAGCGACAGTGAAGGAACGGCCGATATATTTCCAA
>JANJGN010003684.1:0-15000 GCA_026770705.1 Isurus oxyrinchus | reverse complement strand
ACCTCCTCCAGTCCTTACACCCCTCCCTATCTCTGTAACCTCCTCCAGCCCCTACAACCCTCCCTATTTCTGTAACATCCTCCAATCCCTACACCCCTCCCTATCTCTGTAAATTCCTCCAGTCCCTACAACCCTCCCTATCTCTGTAAACTCCTCCAGCCCCTACACCCTTCCTATCTCTGTAAACTCCTCCAGCCCCCTACACCCCTCCCTATCTCTGTAACCTCCTCCAGCCCTACAATCCTCCCTATCTCTGTAACCTCCTCCAGTCCCGACACCCCTCCCTATCTCTGTAACTTCCTCCAGGCCCCTACACCCCTCCCTATCTCTGTAACCTCCTCCAGTCCCTACACCCTCCCTATCTCTGTAACCTCCTCCAGCCCTACACCCCTCCCTATCTCTAACCTCCTCCAGCCGTACAATCCTCCCTATCTCTGTAACCTCCTCCAGCCCCCTACACCCCTCCCTTTCTCAGTAACCTCCTCCAGCCCTACACCCCTCCCTATCTCTGTAACCTCCTCCAGCCCTACACCCCTCCCTATCTCTGTAACCTCCTCCAGCCCTACAACCCTCCCTATCTCTGTAACCTCCTCCAGCCCCTACACCCCTCCCGATCTCTGTAACCTCCTCCAGTCCTGACACCCCTCCCTATCTCTGTAACCTACTCCAATCCCCTACATCGCTCCCTATCTCTGTAACCTCCTCCAGCCCTACAACCCTCCCTATCTCTGTAACCGCCTCCAGCCCCTACATCCCTCCCTTTCTCCGTAACCTCCTCCAGCCCCTACACCCCTCCCTATCTCTGTAACCTCCTTCAGCCCGGTACACCCCTCCCTATCTCTGTAACCTCCTCCAGCCCCCTACACCCCTCCCTATCTCTGTAACCTCCTCCAGCCCCCTACACCCCTCCCTAACTCTGTAACCTCCTCCAGCCCGCTACACCCCTCCCGATCTCTGTAACCTCCTCCAGTCCCTACACTCCTCCCTATCTCTGTAACCTGCTCAAGCCCTATACCCCTCTCTATCTCTAACCTCCTCCAGCCCTACAACCCTCCCTATCTCTGTAACCTCCTCCAGTCCCTACACCCCTCCCTATCTCTGTAACCTCCTCCAGCTCCTACACCCCTCCCTATTTCTGTAACCTCCTCCAGCCCTTACACCCCTCCCTATCTCTGTAACCTCCTCCAGCCCTCTACACCCCTCCCTATCTCTGTAACCTCCAACAACCCTACACCCCTCCCTATCTCTGTAACCTCCTCCAGCCCTACACCCCTCCCTATCTCTGTAACCTCCATAGCCCTACAATCCTCCCTATCTCTGTAACCTCCTCCAGTCCCTACACCCCTCCCTATCTCTGTAACCAACTCCAGCCCCTACACCCCTCCCTATCTCTGTAATCTCCTCCAGTCCTGACACCCCTCCCTATCTCTGTAACCTCCTCCAATCCCCTACACCCCTCCCTATCTCTGTAACCTCCTCCAGCCCCCTACACCCCTCCCTATCTCTGTAACCTCCTCCAGTCCGTACACCCCTCCCTATCTCTGTAACCTCCTCCAGCCCTACACCCCTCCCTATCTCTAAACTCCTCGAGCCGTACAACACTCCCTATCTCTGTAACCTCCTCCAGTCCTTACACCCCTCCCTATCTCTGTAACCTCCTCCAGCCCCTACAACCCTCCCTATTTCTGTAACATCCTCCAATCCCTACACCCCTCCCTATCTCTGTAAATTCCTCCAGTCCCTACAACCCTCCCTATCTCTGTAAACTCCTCCAGCCCCTACACCCTTCCTATCTCTGTAACCTCCTCCAGCCCCCTACACCCCTCCCTATCTCTGTAACCTCCTCCAGCCCTACAATCCTCCCTATCTCTGTAACCTCCTCCAGTCCCGACACCCCTCCCTATCTCTGTAACTTCCTCCAGGCCCCTACACCCCTCCCTATCTCTGTAACCTCCTCCAGTCCCTACACCCTCCCTATCTCTGTAACCTCCTCCAGCCCTACACCCCTCCCTATCTCTAACCTCCTCCAGCCGTACAATCCTCCCTATCTCTGTAACCTCCTCCAGCCCCCTAAACCCCTCCCTATCTCTGTAACCTCCTCCAGCTCCTACACCCCTCCCTATCTCTGTAACCTCCTCCAGCCCCCTACACCCCTCCTTATCTCTGTAAACCCCTTCACACCCTACACCCCTCCCTATCTTCGTAACCTCCTCCAGCCTCCGACAACCTTCCCTATCTCTGTAACCTCCTCCAGCCCCCTAAACCCCTCCCTATCTCTGTAACCTCCTCCAGCTCCTACACCCCTCCCTATCTCTGTAACCTCCTCCAGCCCCCTACACCCCTCCCTATCTCTGTAAACCCCTTCACACACTACACCCCTCCCTATCTCCGTAACCTCCTCCAGCCCCCTACAACCTTCCCTATCTCTGTAACCTCCTCCAGCCCCCTAAACCCCTCCCTATCTCTGTAACCTCCTCCAGCTCCTACACCCTTCCCTATCTCCGTAACCTCCTCCAGCCCCCTACACCCCTCCCTATCTCTGTAAACCCCTTCACACCCTACACCCCTCCCTATCTCCGTAACCTCCTCCAGCCCCCTACAACCTTCCCTATCTCTGAAACCTCCTCCAGCCCCTACAACCCTCCCTTATCTCTGTAACCTCCTACAGTCCCTATGACCCTCCCTATCTCTGTAACCTCCTCCAGCCCCTACACCCTTCCTTATCTCTGTAACCTCCTCCAGCCGCTACACCCCTCCCTATCTCTGTAACCTCCTCCAGCCCCAGACACCCTCCCTATCTCTGTAACCTCCTCCAGCTCCTACAACCCTCCCTATCTCTGTCACCTCCTCCAGCCCCTACAACCCTCCCTATCTCTGTAACCTCTTCCAGCCACTACACCCCTCCCTATCTCTGTAACCTCCTCCTGCCCCCTACACCCCTCCGAGATTTCTGTGCTCCTCCCATTCCAGCCTCTCGAGTCTCCCCCGATTCCCATCGCTCCACCATTGGCGGCCGGGCCTTCAGCTGCCTGGGGAGGTGGGTACTAAGCTCTGTAATTCCCACCCTCAACCTCTCTATCCGCCTCTCTCTCTCTCTCCCCTCCTTTAAGATGCTCCTTAAACCCCACCTCATTGACTGCGATTTAGGTCGCCTGTCCCTAATATCTCCTTATGTGGCTCAGGGTCAATTTTTCATTTATTACCCTCCCACCAATCTACTTGGGGCGTTTTATCATGTTAAATCTGCAAATAAATCTAAATTCTTTAGCAATGTTGGGAACGTTATAGTCAAATTGTGCAGATGACAACAGCAAGGTGCACTGTGGGAGAGCCGCACTGTCTGATGGTCAGTGCTGAGGGAGAGCCGCACTGTTGGAGGGTCAGTGCTGAGGGAGAGCCGCACTGTCGGAGGGTCAGTGCTGAGGGAGAGCCGCACTGTCGGAGGGTCAGTGCTGAGGGAGAGCCGCACTGTCTGAGGGTCAGTGCTGAGGGAGCGCCGCACTGTCGGAGGGTCAGTGCTGAGGGAGAGCCGCCATGTCGGAGGGTCAGTGCTGAGGGAGAGCCGCACTGTCGGAGGGTCAGTGCTGAGGGACCAAGACCCATACGTGAAAGACAGCACCCCGCTGACCACCTCATGTACTCAGTCCTCCTCGAGTGCCTCAAAAACTGTCCGATCCGGTTAAACTTACACCACGATGTGCCATCCTTGGCGTCCATCTGAACGGCCAGTTTTGCCTGCTCCACGCTCGCAAAGACATTCTTGGAATAGTCATCGCCTTGTGCGTGTATCTGGCGTAGCACCATGGAGAGGTTGCGGAGCGACACTTTGTTCTTACACTGAAAGGGAGAAACACCAGAGTGAACGAGGGAGCGCAGCAGGAGGAGAACACGGGACCCGGGCAGGCGCACCCCATTGACTGGAGGAGACTCGCTGATCACAAAGGGACTGACAACAGGAGAGTATTCTGGTCATCTGGCATCACAGAATCTCCCGTGTTCATATATCAGAGGAGTCGAGAGGAGCAGACATGCTAAAGGTGCTGACTCTGACTGGGTTCACTCCAGAACTGGACACAGTGCTCCACACGGGGACACGCTGACCAGAACAGGACACAGTGCTCCACACGGGGGACACACAGACCAGAACTGGACACAGTGCTCCACACGGGGGACACACTGACCAGAACTGGAAACAGTGCTCCACACGGGGACACACTGACCAGAAGTGGACACATGCTCCACACGGGGGACACACTGACCAGAACTGGACACAGTGCTCCACATGGGGGACACACTGACCAGAACTGGACACAGTGCTACACACGGGGGACACACTGACCAGAACTGGACACAGTGCTCCACACGGGGGACACACTGACCAGAACTGGACACAGTGCTCCACACGTGGACACATTGACCAGAACTGGACACACTGCTCCACACGGGGGACACACTGACCAGAACTGGACACAGTGCTCCACACGGGGACACACTGACCAGAACTGGACACAGTGCTCCACACGGGGACACAGTGACCAGAACTGGACACAGTGCTCCACACGGGGACACACTGACCAGAACTGGACACAGTGCTCCACACGGGGACACACTGACCAGAACTGGACACAGTGCTCCACACGGGGACACACTGACCAGAACTGGACACAGTGCTCCACACGGGGGACACACGCTGACCAGAACTGGACACAGTGCTCCACACGGGGGACACACTGACCAGAACTGGACACAGTGCTCCACACGGGGACACACTGACCAGAACTGGACACAGTGCTCCACACGGGGACACACTGACCAGAACTGGACACAGTGCTCCACACGGGGACACACTGACCAGAAGTGGACATGGTGCTCCACACGGGGACACGCTGACCAGAACTGGACACAGTGCTCCACACGGGGGACACACTGACCAGAACTGGACACAGTGCTCCACAAGGGGGACACACTGACCAGAACTGGACACAATGCTCCACACGGGGACACACTGACCAGAACTGGACACAGTGCTCCACACGGGGACACACTGACCAGAACTGGACACAGTGCTCCACACGGGGACATACTGACCAGAACTGGACACAGTGCTCCACACGGGGACACGCTGACCAGAACTGGACACAGTGCTCCACACGGGGACTGACCAGAACTGGACACAGTGCTCCACACGGGGACACGCTGACCAGAACTGGACACAGTGCTCCACACGGGGACACACTGACCAGAACTGGACACAGTGCTCCACACGGGGACACGCTGACCAGAACTGGACACAGTGCTCCACACGGGGACACATTGACCAGAACTGGACACAGTGCTCCACACGGGGACACACTGACCAGAACTGGACACAGTGCTCCACACGGGGACACACTGACCAGAACTGGACACAGTGCTCCACACGGGGACACACTGACCAGAACTGGACACAGTGCTCCACACGGGGACACACTGACCAGAACTGGACACAGTGCTCCACACGGGGACACATTGACCAGAACTGGACACAGTGCTCCACACGGGGACACACTGACCAGAACTGGACACAGTGCTCCACACGGGGACACACTGACCAGAACTGGACACAGTGCTCCACACGGGGACACGCTGACCAGAACTGGACACAGTGCTCCACACGGGGACACACTGACCAGAACTGGACACAGTGCTCCACACGGGGACACACTGACCAGAACTGGACACAGTGCTCCACACGGGGACTGACCAGTACTGGACACAGTGCTCCACACGGGGACACACTGACCAGAACTGGACACAGTGCTCCACACGGGGACACGCTGACCAGAACTGGACACAGTGCTCCACACGGGGACACACTGACCAGAACTGGACACAGTGCTCCACACGGGGACACACTGACCAGAACTGGACACAGTGCTCCACACGGGGACACACTGACCAGAACTGGACACAGTGCTCCACACGGGGGACACACTGACCAGAACTGGACACAGTGCTCCACACGGGGGACACACTGACCAGAACTGGACACAGTGCTCCACACGGGGACACACTGACCAGAACTGGACACAGTGCTCCACACGGGGACACACTGACCAGAACTGGACACAGTGCTGCACACGGGGACACACTGACCAGAACTGGACTCAGTGCTCCACACGGGGTCACACTGACCAGAACTGGACACAGTGCTCCACACGGGGACACACTGACCAGAACTGGACACAGTGCTCCACACGGGGACACACTGACCAGAACTGGACACAGTGCTCCACACGGGGGACACACTGACCAGAACTGGACACAGTGCTCCACACGGGGACACACTGACCAGAACTGGACACAGTGCTCCACACGGGGACACACTGACCAGAACTGGACACAGTGCTCCACACGGGGACACACTGACCAGAACTGGACACAGTGCTCCACACGGGGACACACTGACCAGAACTGGACACAGTGCTCCACACGGGGACACACTGACCAGAACTGGACACAGGGCTCCACACGGGGACACACTGACCAGAACTGGACACAGTGCTCCACACGGGGACACGCTGACCAGAACTGGACACAGTGCTCCACACGGGGACACGCTGACCAGAATTGGACACAGTGCTCCACACGGGGACACACTGACCAGAACTGGACACAGTGCTCCACACGGGGACACACTGACCAGAACTGGACACAGTGCTCCACACGGGGACACGCTGACCAGAACTGGACACAGTGCTCCACACGGGGACACACTGACCAGAACTGGACACAGTGCTCCACACGGGGACACACTGACCAGAACTGGACACAGTGCTCCACACGGGGACACACTGACCAGAACTGGACACAGTGCTCCACACGGGGGACACACTGACCAGAACTGGACACAGTGCTCCACACGGGGACACACTGACCAGAACTGGACACAGTGCACCACACGGGGACACGCTGACCAGAACTGGACACAGTGCTCCACACGGGGACACACTGACCAGAACTGGACACAGTGCTCCACACGGGGACACACTGACCAGAACTGGACACAGTGCTCCACACGAGGACACACTGACCAGAACTGGACACAGTGCTCCACAAGGGGACACACTGACCAGAACTGGACACAGTGCTCCACACAGGGACACGCTGACCAGAACTGGACACAGTGCTCCACACGGGGACACACTGACCAGAACTGGACACAGTGCTCCACACGGGGACACACTGACCAGAACTGGACACAGTGCTCCACACGGGGACACGCTGACCAGAACTGGACACAGTGCTCCACACGGGGACACACTGACCAGAACTGGACACAGTGCTCCACACGGGGACACACTGACCAGAACAGGACACAGTGCTCCACACGGGGACACACTGACCAGAACTGGACACAGTGCTCCACACGGGGACACACTGACCAGAACTGGACACAGTGCTCCACACGGGGACACACTGACCTGAACTGGACACAGTGCTCCACACGGGGGACACGCTGACCAGAACTGGACACAGTGCTCCACACGGGGACACACTGACCAGAACTGGACACAATGCTCCACACGGGGACACACTGACCAGTACTGGACACAGTGCTCCACACGGGGACACACTGACCAGAACTGGACACAGTGCTCCACACGGGGACACGCTGACCAGAACTGGACACAGTGCTCCACACGGGGACACACTGACCAGAACTGGACACAGTGCTCCACACGGGGACACGCTGACCAGAACTGGACACAGTGCTCCACACGGGGACACGCTGACCAGAACTGGACACAGTGCTCCACACGGGGACACACTGACCAGAACTGGACACAGTGCTCCACACGGGGGACACACTGACCAGAACTGGACACAGTGCTCCACACGGGGACACACTGACCAGTACTGGACACAGTGCTCCACACGGGGACACACTGACCAGAACTGGACACAGTGCTCCACACGGGGACACACTGACCAGAACTGGACACAGTGCTCCACACGGGGGACACACTGGCCAGAACTGGACACAGTGCTCCACACGGGGACACACTGACCAGAACTGGACACAGTGCTCCACACGGGGACACGCTGACCAGAACTGGACACAGTGCTCCACACGGGGACACACTGACCAGAACTGGACACAGTGCTCCACACGGGGACACACTGACCAGACTGGACACAGTGCTCCACACGGGGTCACACTGACCAGAACTGGACACAGTACTCCACACGGGACACACTGACCAGAACTGGACACAGTGCTCCACACGGGGACACACTGACCAGAACTGGACACAGTGCTCCACACGGGGACACGCTGACCAGAACTGGACACAGTGCTCCACACGGGGACACACTGACCAGTACTGGACACAGTGCTCCACACGGGGACACACTGACCAGAACTGGACACAGTGCTCCACACGGGGACACGCTGACCAGAACTGGACACAGTGCTCCACACGGGGACACACTGACCAGAACTGGACACAGTGCTCCACACGGGGACACTGACCAGAACTGGACACAGTGCTCCACACGGGGACACGCTGACCAGAACTGGACACAGTGCTCCACACGGGGACACACTGACCAGAACTGGACACAGTGCTCCACACGGGGACACACTGACCAGAACTGGACACAGTGCTCCACACGGGGACACGCTGACCAGAACTGGACACAGTGCTCCACACGGGGACACACTGACCAGAACTGGACACAGTGCTCCACACGGGGACACACTGACCAGAACTGGACACAGTGCTCCACATGGGGACACACTGACCAGAACTGGACACAGTGCTCCACACGGGGACACACTGACCAGAACTGGACACAGTGCTCCACACGGGGACACACTGACCAGAACTGGACACAGTGCTCCACACGGGGACTCGCTGACCAGAACTGGACACAGTGCTCCACACGGGGGACACACTGACCAGAACTGGACACAGTGCTCCACACGGGGGACACACTGACCAGAACTGGACACAGTGCTCCACACGGGGACACACTGACCAGAACTGGACACAGTGCTCCACACGAGGACACACTGACCAGAACTGGACACAGTGCTCCACACGGGGGACACACTGACCAGAACTGGACACAGTGCTCCACACGGGGACACACTGACCAGAACTGGACACAGTGCTCCACACGGGGACACACTGACCAGAACTGGACACAGTGCTCCACACGGGGACTGACCAGAACTGGACACAGTGCTACACACGGGGACACACTGACCAGAACTGGACACAGTGCTCCACACGGGGACTCATTGACCAGAACTGGACACAGTGCTCCACATGGGGACTGACCAGAACTGGACACAGTGCTACACACGGGGACACACTGACCAGAACTGGACACAGTGCTCCACACGGGGACACACTGACCAGAACTGGACACAGTGCTCCACACGGGGACACACTGACCAGAACTGGACACAGTGCTCCACACGGGGACACACTGACCAGAACTGGACACAGTGCTCCACACGGGGGACACACTGACCAGAACTGGACACAGTACTCCACACGGGGACACACTGACCAGAACTGGACACAGTGCTCCACACGGGGACACACTGACCAGAACTGGACACAGTGCTCCACACGGGGACTGACCAGAACTGGACACAGTGCTCCACACGGGGACTGACCAGAACTGGACACAGTGCTCCACACGGGGACACACTGACCAGAACTGGACACAGTGCTCCACACGGGGACACACTGACCAGAACTGGACACAGTGCTCCACACGGGGGACACACTGACCAGAACTGGACACAGTGCTCCACACGGGGACACACACTGACCAGAACTGGACTCAGTGCTCCACACGGGGACACACTGACCAGAACTGGACACAATGCTCCACACGGGGACACACTGAACTGGACACAGTGCTCCACACGGGGACAACACTGACCCAGAACTGGACACAGGGCTCCACACGGGGGACACACTGACCAGAACTGGACACAGTGCTCCACACGGGGACACGCTGACCAGAACTGGACACAGTGCTCCACACGGGGACACACTGACCAGAACTGGACACTGTGCTCCACACGACCCTGGACTGACACTGCCCACACGGGGACACACTGACCAGAACTGGACACAGTGCTCCACACGGGGACCTGACCAGAACTGGACACAGTGCTCCACACGGGGACACGCTGACCAGAACTGGACACAGTGCTCCACACGGGGACACCTGACCACTGACCAGAACTGGACACAGTGCTCCACACGGGGGACACACTGACCAGAACTGGACACAGTGCTCCACACGGGGGACCTGACCAGAACTGGACACAGTGCTCCACACGGGGACACACTGACCAGAACTGGACACAGTGCTCCACACGGGGGACACGCTGACCAGAACTGGACACAGTGCTCCACACGGGGACTGACCAGAACTGGACACGGGGCTCGGGGCTCCACACGGGGACACACTGACCAGAACTGGACACAGTGCTCCACACGGGGACACACTGACCAGAATGGACACAGTGCTCCACACGGGGACACACTGACCAGAACTGGACACAGTGCTCCACACGGGGACACACTGACCAGAACTGGACACAGTGCTCCACACGGGGACACACTGACCAGAACTGGACACAGTGCTCCACACGGGGACACACTGACCAGAACTGGACACAGTGCTCCACACGGGGACTGACCAGAATCGCATGCCCTGCTAGGCTGTCCCTCCACCCTCCCCCCTCACCCCAACCCCTGCTCCCTTACGTGGTTGAGTGCTCCGGAGAAGCAGGTTTTTGCAGCTGAGATGTCCCCCTTCTTCCAGTACACCTCTCCAGCTGGTTCCAGGCCTCTACCAGGCCGGGGTCCAACTTGACAGCCTTGGACAGGGCTTCCTCAGCCTGCAGCCTGTAGTCTGCCACCACATTGAGTGCTTTGCCCTTCAGCATCAGGATCTGGGCCTTATTGTGGGTAGAGCCTGTGGGGGAGGGGAGGAGGGGGTGGAAAAGAGAGGGAGGAGAGAGGGAGAGAGAGAGAGAGGGTGAGATAGAGAGAGAGGGAGGGAGAGAAAGAGGGAGGGAGAGAAAGAGAGAAGGAGGAGAGAGAAAGAGGGAGGGAGAGGGAGGGAGAGAGAGTGCGAGTGAGCGAGCACGAGGCAGAGGGAGAGAGAGTGAGGAAGAGAGGGAGGGAGAGAAGGAGCGGGGGAGGGAGAGAGGGAGCGGGGAGGGAGAGAGGGAGCGGGGGAGGGAGAGAGGGAGCGGGGAGGGAGAGAGGGAGCGGGGGAGGGAGAGAGGGAGCGGGGGAGGGAGAGAGGGAGCGGGGGAGGGAGGAGAGGGAGCGAGAGAGGAGCGGGGGAGGAGAGAGGGAGCGGGGAGGAGAGAGGGTGCGGGGGAGGGAGAGAGGGAGCGGGGGAGGGAGAGAGGGAGCGGGGGGAGGGAGAGTGGGAGCGGGGGGAGGGAGAGAGGGAGCGGGGGGAGGGAGAGAGGGAGCGGGGGGAGGGAGAGAGGGAGGGGGGGAGGGAGAGAGAGGGAGCGGGGGAGGGAGAGAGGGAGCGGGGGAGGAGAGAGGGAGCCGGGGTGGGAGAGAGGGAGCGGGGGAGGGAGAGAGGGAGCGGGGGTGGGAGAGAGGGGAGCGGGGTGGGAGAGAGGGAGCGGGGGTGGGAGAGAGGGAGCGGGGGTGGGAGAGAGGGAGCGGGGGTGGGAGAGAGAGGGAGCGGGGGTGGGAGAGAGGGAGCGGGGGTGGGAGAGAGGGAGCGGGGGTGGGAGAGAGGGAGCGGGGGTGGGAGAGAGGGAGCGGGGGTGGGAGAGAGGGAGCGGGGGGTGGGAGAGAGGGAGCGGGGTGGGAGAGAGGGAGCGGGGGTGGGAGAGAGGGAGCGGGGGTGGGAGAGAGGGAGCGGGGGGTGGGAGAGAGGGAGCGGGGGTGGAGAGAGGGAGCGGGGGAGGAGAGGAGATGGGAGTAGAGAGGGAGCGGGGGGAGGGAGAGAGGGAGCGGGGGAGGAGAGAGGGAGCGGGGGAGGAGAGAGGGGAGCGGGGGGAGGGAGAGAGGGAGCGGGGGGAGGGAGAGAGGGAGCGGGGGAGAGGGAGAGAGGGAGCGGGGGGGGAGGAGAGAGGGAGCGGGGGGAGGGAGAGAGGGAGCGGGGGAGGGAGAGAGGGAGCGGGGGGGAGGGAGAGAGGGAGCGGGGGGAGGGAGAGAGGGAGCGGGGGGAGGGAGAGAGGGAGCGGGGGGAGGGAGAGAGGGAGCGGGGGGAGGGAGATAAGGAGCGGGGGGAGGGAGATAAGGAGCGGGGGGAGGGAGATAAGGAGCGGGGGGGTGGGAGAGAAGGAGCGGGGGGGGTGGGAGAGAAGGAGCGGGGGGAGGGAGAGAGGGAGCGGGGGGAGGGAGAGAGGGGAGCGGGGGGAGGGAGAGAGGGAGCGGGGGGAGGGAGAGAGGGAGCGGGGGGGGAGGGAGAGAGGAAGCGGGGGGAGGGAGAGAGGAAGCGGGGGGGAGGGAGAGAGAGAGCGGGGGGGGAGGGAGAGAGGTAGCAGGGGAGGGAGAGAGGGAGCGTGAGGGAGAGAGTGTGTGAAAGAGGAGAGAGAGGGAAGGGGAGAGAGAGGGAGGGAGGGTGGAAGAGAGGGAGGAAGGGAGGGAGAGAGGGAGGAAGGGAGGGAGGAAGGGAGGGAGAGAGGGAGAAGAGAGGGAGAGAGCATGTGTGAGAGTGAGGTGGAGAGAGAGGGAGGGAGGGGGAGAGAGAGGGAGGAGAGGAGGAGAGGGAGGGAGGGGTGGGAGGGAGAAAGGGAGAGGAGGGAGGGAGGGAGGGAGAGAGGGAGGAAGGGAGGGAGAGAGGGAGTGAGTGAGAGGAAGAGAGCGAGAGGAAGGGTGAGCGAGACGGAGGGAGAGAGAGAAAACATCTGTCATTTCCGAGGTTTTCACTCAATATCGGGCACAGAAACAGGCCATTTGGCCCAACCAGTCAGACCTGGTGTTTGTGTTCCACTCGAGTCTCCTAAGATCTTAAGACATCGGAGCAGAAGTAGGCCATTCAGCTCATCGGGTCTGCTCCGCCATTCAATGAGATCCTGACTGATCTGATAATCCTCAATTCCACTTTCCTGCCCTTTTCCCATAACCCTTGATTCCCTTAGTGATTAAAATCTGTCCATCTCAGCCTTGAATATACTCAATGGCCCAGCCTCTACAGCCCTCTGCAGTAAAGAATTCCACAGATTGACTACCCTCTGAGAGAAGAAATTCCTCCTCATCTCTGTTTTAAGTGGGTGCCCCCTTACTCTGAGATTATGCCCTCTGGTCCCAGACTCTCCCACAAGGGGGAACAACGTCTCAGCATCTACCTTGTCAAGCCTCCTTAGAGGCCTATATGTTTCAATAAGGTCACCTCTCATTCTTCTAAACTCCAATGAGGACAGGTCCAACCTACACAACCTCCCCTCATAAGAAAATCCCTCCATACCCGGGATCAACCTAGTGAACCTTCTCTGGACTGTCTCCAATGGCAAGATAGCTTTCCTTAGATAAGGGGACCAAAACTGTTCACGGTATTCTGGGTGTGGCCTAACTAGTGCCTTGTATAGCTTTAGCCAGACCTCCCTATTTTTATAAAAACAAAAAAACTGCGGATGCTGGAAATCCAAAACAAAAAACAGAATTACCTGAAAAACTCAGCAGGTCCTGGCAACATCGGCGGAGAAGAAAAGAGTTGACGTTTCGAGTCCTCATGACCCTTCGTTCCCTATTTTTATCCTCCTTTCCCTTTGAAATAAAGGCCAACATTCCATTTCCCTGCCCTATTACCTGTTGAACCTGTACGTTAGCTTTTTGTGATTCATGCACGAGGACTCGCAAATCCCTCTGTGCTGCAGCTTTCTGCAATCTTTCTCCATTCAAATAATATTCAGCTCCTCTACTCTTCCTGACAAAGGGCACAACCCCACACTTTCCCACGTTATGTTCCACCGGCCAAGCGTTTGCCCGCTCACTTAACCTGTCTACGGCCCTCTGTAGGCTCCTTGTGTATTCCTGGGTTTGTCCTGACGGGTGCGAGATGAAAGCTTTGGCAAACAGGTCTCCCTTTTTCAGCAGTAACTCAAGCTCCGCACCGCCAAGCCGCTGTCTCATTCCTTGACGTTATCAGTGCTTGGAAGCAACTCAACCTCAGCAGTTTACTGGCATCCCCCATTTGACGCAGAGGCTGAATAGTCTCAGGCTCCCCTCGCTCTGGAAAAGACAAGGCTGCAGTGTGGCCTGATAGAGATCTGTAAGATGATAAAACCCGTGGGGAAGGCAGAACTAGAGGTTCTCAACTTCAGATAGTCACCGATAACCATTGACCAGAAACTGAACTGGGGGACCCAGCCATATAAATACTGTGGCTACAAGAGCAGGTCAGAGGCTGGGAATCCTGCGGAGAGTAACTCACCTCCTGACTCCCCCTTCCCCCCACCAAAGCCTGTCCACCATCTACAAGGCACAAGTCAGGAGTGGGATGGGACACTCCCCACTTTGCCTGGATGAGTTGCAGCGCCCACAACACTCGAGAAGCTCGACACGTCCAGGACAAAGCAGCCCCACCCCCCCCACCCCCTGCTCGATCAGCCCCCATCCACAAACATTCACTCCCTCTCACCCACCGACGCACAGTAGCAGCAGCGTGTGTACCATCTACAAGATGCACTGCAGCGACTCGCCTAGGCTCCTTCGACAGCGCCGCCCAAACCCATGGCCGCTACCATCTAGAAGGACAAGGGCAGCAGACACATGGGGAACACCATCACCTGGAAGTTCCCCCTCCGAGCCCCTCACCATCCCGACTTGGAAATATATCGGCCGTTCCTTCACTGTCGCTGGGTCCAAATCCTGGAACTCCCTCCCTAACAGCGCTATAGGTGTACCTACACCACAGGGGACAAAATCCTGGAACTCCCTCCCTTACAGCGCCGTGGTTGTACCTACACCACAGGGGACAAAATCCTGGAACTCCATCCCTAACAGC
>JANJGN010003683.1:0-41706 GCA_026770705.1 Isurus oxyrinchus | reverse complement strand
GGTATGTTAACGAGGATAATCCCAGCACACTGCAGGTATTTTAACCAGAATAATCCTAGCATTCTGCAGGGATTTTAACCAGAATAATCCCAACACATGGCAATATTAATACTGGGATAATCACAGCACACAACAGGTATGTTAGCCAGGATAAACCCAGCACACTGCAGGTATTTCAACCAGAATAATCCCAGCACATTGCAGGTATTATAACCAGAATACTCCCAACGCACTGCAATTATTTATACTGGGAGAATCACAGCGCACAACAGGTATGTGAACCATAATAATCCCAGCACATTGCAGTTATTTTAACCAGCATACTCCCAGCGCACTGCAGCTATTAATACTGGGAGAATCACAGCGCACAACAGGTATGTTAACCAGGATTATTCCAGCACCCTGCAGATATTTTAACCAGAGTACTCCCAGCACACTGCAGGTATTAATACTGGAAGAATCACAGCACACAACAGGTATGTCAATGAGGATAATACCAGCACACTGCAGGTATTTTAACCAGAATAATCCTAGCATTCTGCAGGAATTTTAACCAGAATAATCCCAACACATGGCAATATTAATACTGGGATTATCACAGCACACAACAGGTATGTTAACCAGGTTAATCCCAGCACATTGCACGTATTTTAACCAGAATAATCCCAGCAGACTGCAGGTGTTTAATCCAGTATAATTCTAGCACACTTCAGGTATTTTAACCAGAATAATCCCAGCACACTGCAGGTGTTTTTACCAGAATAATCCCAGCACACTGCTGGTATTTTAATCAGAATAATCCAAGCACACAGCAGGTTTTTTTACTGGGATAATCTCAGGACATTGTAGATATTTTAACCACAATAATCCCCGCACACTGCTGGTATTTTAAGCAGAATAATCCCAGCACACTGCAGATATTTTAACCAGAATAATCCCATCATACTGCAGTTATTTTAACCAGAATAATCCCAACACATTGCAGGTATTTTATCCAGAATAATCCCAACACACTGCAGGTATTTTAACCAGGATAATCCCATCACACTGCATGCATTTTAACCAGAATAATCCCCGCAAACTTCAGGTATGTGAACCAGAATAATCCCAGCACATTGCAGGTATTTTAACCAGAATACTCCCAACGCACTGCAGGTATTAATACTGGGAGAATCATAGCGCACAACAGGTATATTAACCATAATAATACCAGCACACTGAAGGTATTTTAACCAGAATACTCCCAGCATACTGCAGGTATTAATACTGGGAGAATCACAGCACACAACAGGTATGTTAACCAGGATAATCCCAGCACTTTGCCGGTATTTTAACCAGAATAGTCCGAGCACAATGCAGGTACGTTAACAAGGATAGTCCCAGCACGCTGCAGGTATTTTAACCAGAATAATCCCAGCGCACTGCAGTTATTTTAACCAGAATAATCCCAGCGCACTGCAGGTATTTTATCCAGAATAATCCCAACACACTGCAGGTATTTTAACCAGGATAATCCCAGCACACTGCAGGTATTTTAATCAGAATAATTCAAGCACACTGCAGGTTTTTTTACTGGGATAATCTCAGGACATTGTAGATATTTGAAGCACAATAATCCCAGCACACTGCTGGTATGTTAAGCAGAATAATCCCAGCACACTGCAGATATTTTAACCAGAATAATCCCATCACACTGCAGTTATTTAAACCTGAATAATCCGAGCACACTGCAGGTATTTTTTCCAGAATAATCCCAGCACACTGCAGGTATTTTAACCAGGATGATCCCATCACACTGCATGCATTTTAACCAGAATAATCCCAGCAAACTTCAGGTATGTGAACCAGAATAATCCCAGCACATTTCAGGTATTTTAACCAGACTACTACCAATGCACTGCAGGTATTAATACTGGGAGAATCATAGTGCACAGCAGGTATATTAACCATAATAATACCAGCACACTGAAGGTATTTTAACCAGAATACTCCCAGCACACTGCAGGTATTAATACTGGGAGAATCACAGCACACAACAGTTATGTTAACCAGGTAATCCCAGCAATTTGCAGGTATTTTAACCAGAATAATCCCAGCACAATGCAGATTTGTTAACCAGGATAGTTCCAGCACGCTGCAGGTATTTTAACCAGAATAATCCCAGCACACTGCAGTTATTTTAACCAGAATAATCCCAGCGCACTGCAGGTTTTTTATCCAGAATAATCCCAGCACACTGCAGGTATTTTAACCAGAAAATCCCAGCACACTGCAGGTATTTTAACCAGACTAATCCCAACACACTGCAGGTATTTTAACCAGGATAAACCCAGCATTCCACACGTCTTTTAATCAGAATTATCCCAGCACACTGCAGGTATATTAACCAGAAAATCCCAGCACACTGCAGGCATTTTTACCAGAATAATCCCAACACACTGGAGGTATTTTAACCAGGATTATCCCAGCAAACTGCAGGTATTTTAACCAGAATAATCCCAGCACTCCACAGGTATTTTAATCAGAATAATCCCAGCACACTGCAGGTATTAATACTGGGAGAATCACAGCACACAACAGGTATGTTAACGAGGATAATCCCAGCACACTGCAGGTGTTTTAGCCAGAATAATCCTAGCATTCTGCAGGGATTTTTACCAGAATAATCATAACACATGGCAATATTAATACTGGGAGAATCACAGCCCACAACAGGAATGTTAGCCAGGATAATCCCAGCACACTGCAGGTATTTTAAACAGAATAATTCCAGCAGAATGCAGGTGTTTTATCCAGTATAATTCTAGCACACTTCAGGTATTTTAACCAGAATAATCCCAGCACACTGTAGATATTTTGACCACAATAATCCCCGCACACTGCTGGTATTTTAAGCAGAATAATCCCAGCACACTGCAGATATTTTAACCAGAATAATCCCATCATACTGCAGTTATTTTAACCAGAATAATCCCAACACATTGCAGGTATATAATCCAGAATAATCCCAACACACTGCAGGTATTTTAACCAGGATAATCCCATCACACTGCATGCATTTTAACCAGAATAATCCCCGCAAACTTCAGGTATGTGAACCAGAATAATCCCAGCACATTGCAGGTATTTTAACCAGAATACTCCCAATGCACTGCAGGTATTAATACTGGGAGAATCATAGCTCACAACAGGTATATTAACCATAATAATACCAGCACACTGAAGGTATTTTAACCAGAATACTCCCAGCATACTGCAGGTATTAATACTGGGAGAATCACAGCACACAACAGGTATGTTAACCAGGATAATCCCAGCACTTTGCCGGTATTTTAACCAGAATAGTCCGAGCACAATGCAGGTACGTTAACAAGGATAGTCCCAGCACGCTGCAGGTATTTTAACCAGAATAATCCCAGCGCACTGCAGTTATTTTAACCAGAATAATCCCAGCGCACTGCAGGTATTTTATCCAGAATAATCCCAACACACTGCAGGTATTTTAACCAGGATAATCCCAGCACACTGCAGGTATTTTAATCAGAATAATTCAAGCACACTGCAGGTTTTTTTACTGGGATAATCTCAGGACATTGTAGATATTTGAAGCACAATAATCCCAGCACACTGCTGGTATGTTAAGCAGAATAATCCCAGCACACTGCAGATATTTTAACCAGAATAATCCCATCACACTGCAGTTATTTAAACCTGAATAATCCGAGCACACTGCAGGTATTTTTTCCAGAATAATCCCAGCACACTGCAGGTATTTTAACCAGGATGATCCCATCACACTGCATGCATTTTAACCAGAATAATCCCAGCAAACTTCAGGTATGTGAACCAGAATAATCCCAGCACATTTCAGGTATTTTAACCAGACTACTACCAATGCACTGCAGGTATTAATACTGGGAGAATCATAGTGCACAGCAGGTATATTAACCATAATAATACCAGCACACTGAAGGTATTTTAACCAGAATACTCCCAGCACACTGCAGGTATTAATACTGGGAGAATCACAGCACACAACAGTTATGTTAACCAGGTAATCCCAGCAATTTGCAGGTATTTTAACCAGAATAATCCCAGCACAATGCAGATTTGTTAACCAGGATAGTTCCAGCACGCTGCAGGTATTTTAACCAGAATAATCCCAGCACACTGCAGTTATTTTAACCAGAATAATCCCAGCGCACTGCAGGTTTTTTATCCAGAATAATCCCAGCACACTGCAGGTATTTTAACCAGAAAATCCCAGCACACTGCAGGTATTTTAACCAGACTAATCCCAACACACTGCAGGTATTTTAACCAGGATAAACCCAGCATTCCACACGTCTTTTAATCAGAATTATCCCAGCACACTGCAGGTATATTAACCAGAAAATCCCAGCACACTGCAGGCATTTTTACCAGAATAATCCCAACACACTGGAGGTATTTTAACCAGGATTATCCCAGCAAACTGCAGGTATTTTAACCAGAATAATCCCAGCACTCCACAGGTATTTTAATCAGAATAATCCCAGCACACTGCAGGTATTAATACTGGGAGAATCACAGCACACAACAGGTATGTTAACGAGGATAATCCCAGCACACTGCAGGTGTTTTAGCCAGAATAATCCTAGCATTCTGCAGGGATTTTTACCAGAATAATCATAACACATGGCAATATTAATACTGGGAGAATCACAGCCCACAACAGGAATGTTAGCCAGGATAATCCCAGCACACTGCAGGTATTTTAAACAGAATAATTCCAGCAGAATGCAGGTGTTTTATCCAGTATAATTCTAGCACACTTCAGGTATTTTAACCAGAATAATCCCAGCACACTGTAGATATTTTGACCACAATAATCCCAGCACACTGCTGGTATTTTAAGCAGAATAATCCCAGCACACTGCAGAATTTTAACCAGAATAATTCCATCATACTGCAGTTATTTTAACCAGAATAATCCCAACACACTGCAGGTATATAATCCAGAATAATCCCAACACACTGCAGGTATTTTAACCAGGATTATCCCATCACACTGCATACATTTTAACCAGAATAATCCCAGCAAACTTCAGCTTTGTGAACCATAATAATCCCAGCACATTGCAGGTACTTTAACCAGAATACATCCAGCGCACTGCAGGTATTAATACTGGGAGAATTACAGCGCACAGCCGGTATGTTAACCAGGATAATCCCAGCACACTGCAGTTATTTTAACCAGAATACACCTAGCATTCTGCAGGGACTTTAAGCAGAATAATCCCAACACACTGCAATATTAATACTGGGAGAAGCACAGCACACAACAGGTATTTTAATCAGAATACTCCAAGCACACAGCAGGTATTTTAACCGGGATAATCTCAGAACATTGTAGATATTTTAAACACAATAATCCCAGCACACTGCAGGTATTTTAAGCAGAATAATCCCAGCACACTGCTGGTATTGTAAGCAGAATGATCCCAGTACACTGCAGATATTTTAACCTGAATAATCCCAGTATACTGCAGTTATTTTAAGCAGAATAATCCCAGCACACTGCAGGTATTAATACTGGAAGAATCACAGCACACAACTGGTATGTTAACGAGGATAATCCCAGAACACTGCAGGTATTTGAACCAGAATAATCCTAGCATTCTGCAGGGATTTTAACCAGAATAATCATAACACATGGCAATATTAATACTGGGATAATCACAGCACACAACAGGTATGTTAGCCAGGATAATCCCAGCACACTGCAGGTATTTTAACCAGAATAATCCCAGCACACTGCAGGTGTTTTATCCAGTATAATTCTAGAACACTTCAGGTATTTTAACCAGAATAATCCCAGCACACTGCAGGTATTTTAATCAGAATAATCCAAGCACACTGCAGGTTTTTTTACTGGGATAATCTCAGGACATTGTAGATATTTTAACCACAATAATCCCAGCACACTGCTGGTATTTTAAGCAGAATAATCCCAGTACACTGCAGAATTTTAACCAGAATAATTCCATCATACTGCAGTTATTTTAACCAGAATAATCCCAACACACTGCAGGTATTTTATCCAGAATAATCCCAACACACTGCAGGTATTTTAACCAGAATAATCCCATCACACTGCATGCATTTTAAACAGAATAATCCCAGCAAACTTCAGGTATGTGAACCAGAATAATCCCAGCGCATTGCAGGTATTATAACCAGAATACTCCCAACGCACTGCAGGTATTTATACTGGGAGAATCACAGCGCACAACAGGTATGTTAACCATAATAATACAAGCACACTGCAGGCATGTTAACCAGAATACTCCCAGCACGCTGCAGGTATTAATACTGGGAGAATCACAGCACACAACAGGTATGTTAACCAGAATCATCCCAGCGCACAGCAGGTCTTTTATCCAGAATAATCCCAATACACTGCAGGTATTTTAACCAGGATAATCCCATCACACTGCATACATTTTAACCAGAATAATCCCAGCAAACTTCAGCTTTGTGAACCATAATAATCCCAGCACATTGCAGGTATTTTAACCAGAATACATCCAGCGCAATGCAGGTATTAATACTGGGAGAATTACAGCGCACAGCCGGTATGTTAACCAGGATAATCCCAGCACACTGCAGTTATTTTAACCAGAATACTCCTAGCATTCTGCAGGGATTTTAAGCAGAATAATCCCAACACACTGCAATATTAATACTGGGAGAAGCACAGCACACAACAGGTATTTTAAGCAGAATACTCCAAGCACACAGCAGGTATTTTAACCGGGATAATCTCAGAACATTGTAGATAATTTAACCAGAATAATCCCAGCACACTGCAGGTATGTTAAGCAGAATAATCCCAGCACACTGCTGGTATTTTAAGCAGAATGATCCCAGCACACTGCAGATATTTTAACCTGAATAATCCCAGTATACTGCAGTTATTTTAACCAGAATAATACTTGCACACTGCAGGTATTTTATCCAGAATAATCCCAACACACTGCAGGTATTTTAACCAGGATAATCCCATCACACTGCATACATTTTAACAAGAATAATCCCAGCAAACTTCAGGTATGTGAACCAGAATAATCCCAGCACATTGCAGGTATTTTAACCAGAATTCTCCCAACGCACTGCAGGTATTAATACTGGGAGAATCACAGCACACAACAGGTATGTTAACCATAATAATACAAGCACACTGCAGGTATTTTAACCAGAATACTCCGAGCACACTGCAGGTATTAATACTGGGAGAATCACAGCACACAACAGGTATGTTAACGAGGATAATCCCAGCACACTGCAGGTATTTTAACCAGAATAATCCTAGCATTCTGCAGGGATTTTAACCAGAATAATCCCAACACATGGCAATATTAATACTGGGATAATCACAGCACACAACAGGTATGTTAGCCAGGATAATCCCAGCACACTGCAGGTATTTCAACCAGAATAATCCCAGCAGACTGCAGGTGTTTTATCCAGTATAATTCTAGCACACTTCATGTATTTTAACCAGAATAATCCCAGCACACTGCAGGTGTTTTAACCAGAATAATCCCAGCACACTGCAGGTATATTAATCAGAATAATCCAAGCACACTGCAGGTTTTTTTACTGGGATAATCTCAGGACATTGTAGATATTTTAACCACAATAATCCCAGCACACTGCTGGTATTTCAAGCAGAATAATCCCAGCACACTGCAGATTTTTAACCAGAATAATTCCATCATACTGCAGATATTTTAACCAGAGTAATCCCAACACACTGCAGGTATTTTATCCAGAATAATCCCAAAACACTGCAGGTATTTTAACCAGGATAATCCCATCACACTGCATGCATTTTAAACAGAATAATCCCCGCAAACTTCTGGTATGTGAACCAGAATAATCCCAGCACATTGCAGGTATTATAACCAGAATACTCCCAACGCACTGCAGGTATTTATACTGGGAGAATCACAGCGCACAACAGGTATGTGAACCATAATAATCCCAGCACATTGCAGTTATTTTAACCAGCATACTCCCAGCGCACTGCAGCTATTAATACTGGGAGAATCACAGCGCACAACAGGTATGTTAACCAGGATTATTCCAGCACCCTGCAGATATTTTAACCAGAGTACTCCCAGCACACTGCAGGTATTAATACTGGAAGAATCACAGCCCACAACAGGTATGTCAATGAGGATAATCCCAGCACACTGCAGGTATTTTAACCAGAATAATCCTAGCATTCTGCAGGAATTTTAACCAGAATAATCCCAACACATGGCAATATTAATACTGGGATTATCACAGCACACAACAGGTATGTTAACCAGGTTAATCCCAGCACATTGCACGTATTTTAACCAGAATAATCCCAGCAGACTGCAGGTGTTTAATCCAGTATAATTCTAGCACACTTCAGGTATTTTAACCAGAATAATCCCAGCACACTGCAGGTGTTTTTACCAGAATAATCCCAGCACACTGCTGGTATTTTAATCAGAATAATCCAAGCACACAGCAGGTTTTTTTACTGGGATAATCTCAGGACATTGTAGATATTTTAACCACAATAATCCCCGCACACTGCTGGTATTTTAAGCAGAATAATCCCAGCACACTGCAGATATTTTAACCAGAATAATCCCATCATACTGCAGTTATTTTAACCAGAATAATCCCAACACACTGCAGGTATTTTATCCAGAATAATCCCAACACACTGCAGGTATTTTAACCAGGAAAATCCCATCACACTGCATGCATTTTAACCAGAATAATCCCCGCAAACTTCAGGTATGTGAACCAGAATAATCCCAGCACATTGCAGGTATTTTAACCAGAATACTCCCAACGCACTGCAGGTATTAATACTGGGAGAATCATAGCGCACAACAGGTATATTAACCATAATAATACCAGCACACTGAAGGTATTTTAACCAGAATACTCCCAGCATACTGCAGGTATTAATACTGGGAGAATCACAGCACACAACAGGTATGTTAACCAGGATAATCCCAGCACTTTGCCGGTATTTTAACCAGAATAGTCCCAGCACAATGCAGGTACGTTAACAAGGATAGTCCCAGCACGCTGCAGGTATTTTAACCAGAATAATCCCAGCGCACTGCAGTTATTTTAACCAGAATAATCCCAGCGCACAGCAGGTATTTTATCCAGAATAATCCCAACACACTGCAGGTATTTTAACCAGGATAATCCCAGCACACTGCAGGTATTTTAATCAGAATAATCCAAGCACACTGCAGGTTTTTTTACTGGGATAATCTCAGGACATTGTAGATATTTGAAGCACAATAATCCCAGCACACTGCTGGTATGTTAAGCAGAATAATCCCAGCACACTGCAGATATTTTAACCAGAATAATCCCATCATACTGCAGTTATTTAAACCTGAATAATCCCAGCACACTGCAGGTATTTTATCCAGAATAATCCCAGCACACTGCAGGTATTTTAACCAGGATGATCCCATCACACTGCATGCATTTTAACCAGAATAATCCCAGCAAACTTCAGGTATGTGAACCAGAATAATCCCAGCACATTTCAGGTATTTTAACCAGACTACTACCAATGCACTGCAGGTATTAATACTGGGAGAATCATAGTGCACAGCAGGTATATTAACCATAATAATACCAGCACACTGAAGGTATTTTAACCAGAATACTCCCAGCACACTGCAGGTATTAATACTGGGAGAATCACAGCACACAACAGTTATGTTAACCAGGTAATCCCAGCACTTTGCAGGTATTTTAACCAGAATAATCCCTGCACAATGCAGATTTGTTAACCAGGATAGTTCCAGCACGCTGCAGGTATTTTAACCAGAATAATCCCAGCACACTGCAGTTATTTTAACCAGAATAATCCCAGCGCACTGCAGGTTTTTTATCCAGAATAATCCCAGCACACTGCAGGTATTTTAACCAGAAAATCCCAGCACACTGCAGGTATTTTAACCAGACTAATCCCAACACACTGCAGGTATTTTAACCAGGATAATCCCAGCATTCCACACGTCTTTTAATCAGAATTATCCCAGCACACTGCAGGCATTTTAACCAGAAAATCCCAGCACACTGCAGGCATTTTAACCAGAATAATCCCAACACACTGGAGGTATTTTAACCAGGATTATCCCAGCAAACTGCAGGTATTTTAACCAGAATAATCCCAGCACTCCACAGGTATTTTAATCAGAATAATCCCAGCACACTGCAGGTATTAATACTGGGAGAATCACAGCACACAACAGGTATGTTAACGAGGATAATCCCAGCACACTGCAGGTATTTTAGCCAGAATAATCCTAGCATTCTGCAGGGATTTTTACCAGAATAATCATAACACATGGCAATATTAATACTGGGAGAATCACAGCACACAACAGGTATTTTAGCTAGGATAATCCCAGCACACTGCAGGTATTTTAAACAGAATAATTCCAGCAGAATGCAGGTGTTTTATCCAGTATAATTCTAGCACACTTCAGGTATTTTAACCAGACTAATCCCAGCACACTGCAGGTGTTTTAACCAGAATAATCCCAGCACACTGCAGGTGTTTTAACCAGAATAATCCCAGCACACTGCAGGTATTTTAATCAGAATAATCCAAGCACACTGCAGGTTTTTTTACTGGGATAATCTCAGGACATTGTAGATATTTTAACCACAATAATCCCAGCACACTGCTGGTATGTTAAGCAGAATAATCCCAGCACACTGCAGATATTTTAACCAGAATAATCCCATCATACTGCAGTTATTTAAACCTGAATAATCCCAGCACACTGCAGGTATTTTATCCAGAATAATCCCAAAACACTGCAGGTATTTTAACCAGGATGATCCCATCACACTGCATGCATTTTAACCAGAATAATCCCAGCAAACTTCTGGTATGTGAACCAGAATAATCCCAGCACATTGCAGGTATTATAACCAGAATACTCCCAACGCACTGCAGGTATTTATACTGGGAGAATCACAGCGCACAACAGGTATGTGAACCATAATAATCCCAGCACATTGCAGTTATTTTAACCAGCATACTCCCAGCGCACTGCAGCTATTAATACTGGGAGAATCACAGCGCACAACAGGTATGTTAACCAGGATTATTCCAGCACCCTGCAGATATTTTAACCAGAGTACTCCCAGCACACTGCAGGTATTAATACTGGAAGAATCACAGCCCACAACAGGTATGTCAATGAGGATAATCCCAGCACACTGCAGGTATTTTAACCAGAATAATCCTAGCATTCTGCAGGAATTTTAACCAGAATAATCCCAACACATGGCAATATTAATACTGGGATTATCACAGCACACAACAGGTATGTTAACCAGGTTAATCCCAGCACATTGCACGTATTTTAACCAGAATAATCCCAGCAGACTGCAGGTGTTTAATCCAGTATAATTCTAGCACACTTCAGGTATTTTAACCAGAATAATCCCAGCACACTGCAGGTGTTTTTACCAGAATAATCCCAGCACACTGCTGGTATTTTAAGCAGAATAATCCCAGCACACTGCAGAATTTTAACCAGAATAATTCCATCATACTGCAGTTATTTTAACCAGAATAATCCCAACACACTGCAGGTATATAATCCAGAATAATCCCAACACACTGCAGGTATTTTAACCAGGATTATCCCATCACACTGCATACATTTTAACCAGAATAATCCCCGCAAACTTCAGCTTTGTGAAGCATAATAATCCCAGCACATTGCAGGTACTTTAACCAGAATACATCCAGCGCACTGCAGGTATTAATACTGGGAGAATTACAGCGCACAGCCGGTATGTTAACCAGGATAATCCCAGCACACTGCAGTTATTTTAACCAGAATACACCGAGCATTCTGCAGGGACTTTAAGCAGAATAATCCCAACACACTGCAATATTAATACTGGGAGAAGCACAGCACACAACAGGTATTTTAATCAGAATACTCCAAGCACACAGCAGGTATTTTAACCGGGATAATCTCAGAACATTGTAGATATTTTAACCAGAATAATCCCAGCACACTGCAGGTATTTTAAGCAGAATAATCCCAGCACACTGCTGGTATTGTAAGCAGAATGATCCCAGTACACTGCAGATATTTTAACCTGAATAATCCCAGTATACTGCAGTTATTTTAACCAGAATAATCCCAACACACTGCAGGTATTTTATCCAGAATAATCCCAACACACTGCAGGTATTTTAACCAGAATAATCCCATCACACTGCATGCATTTTAAACAGAATAATCCCAGCAAACTTCAGGTATGTGAACCAGAATAATCCCAGCGCATTGCAGGTATTATAACCAGAATACTCCCAACGCACTGCAGGTATTTATACTGGGAGAATCACAGCGCACAACAGGTATGTTAACCATAATAATACAAGCACACTGCAGGCATGTTAACCAGAATACTCCCAGCACGCTGCAGGTATTAATACTGGGAGAATCACAGCACACAACAGGTATGTTAACCAGAATCATCCCAGCGCACAGCAGGTCTTTTATCCAGAATAATCCCAATACACTGCAGGTATTTTAACCAGGATATTCCCATCACACTGCATACATTTTAACCAGAATAATCCCAGCAAACTTCAGCTTTGTGAACCATAATAATCCCAGCACATTGCAGGTATTTTAACCAGAATACATCCAGCGCACTGCAGGTATTAATACTGGGAGAATTACAGCGCACAGCCGGTATGTTAACCAGGATAATCCCAGCACACTGCAGTTATTTTAACCAGAATACTCCTAGCATTCTGCAGGGATTTTAAGCAGAATAATCCCAACACACTGCAATATTAATACTGGGAGAAGCACAGCACACAACAGGTATTTTAATCAGAATACTCCAAGCACACAGCAGGTATTTTAACCGGGATAATCTCAGAACATTGTGGATATTTTAACCAGAATAATCCCAGCACACTGCAGGTATGTTAAGCAGAATAATCCCAGCACACTGCTGGTATTTTAAGCAGAATGATCCCAGCACACTGCAGATATTTTAACCTGAATAATCCCAGTATACTGCAGTTATGTTAACCAGAGTAATCCCAACACACTGCAGGTATTTTAACCAGAATAATCCCAGCACACTGCAGGTATTTTATCCAGAATAATCCCAAAACACTGCAGGTATTTTAACCAGGATAATCCCATCACACTGCATGCATTTTAAACAGAATAATCCCCGCAAACTTCTGGTATGTGAACCAGAATAATCCCAGCACATTGCAGGTATTATAACCAGAATACTCCCAACGCACTGCAGGTATTAATACTGGGAGAATCACAGCGCACAACAGGTATGTGAACCATAATAATCCCAGCACATTGCAGTTATTTTAACCAGCATACTCCCAGCGCACTGCAGCTATTAATACTGGGAGAATCACAGCGCACAACAGGTATGTTAACCAGGATTATTCCAGCACCCTGCAGTTATTTTAACCAGAGTACTCCCAGCACACTGCAGGTATTAATACTGGAAGAATCACAGCCCACAACTGGTATGTCAATGAGGATAATCCCAGCACACTGCAGGTATTTTAACCAGAATAATCCTAGCATTCTGCAGGAATTTTAACCAGAATAATCCCAACACATGGCAATATTAATACTGGGATTATCACAGCACACAACAGGTATGTTAACCAGATTAATCCCAGCACATTGCACGTATTTTAACCAGAATAATCCCAGCAGACTGCAGGTGTTTAATCCAGTATAATTCTAGCACAGTTCAGGTATTTTAACCAGAATAATCCCAGCACACTGCAGGAGTTTTAACCAGAATAATCCCAGCACACTGCAGGTATTTTAATCAGAATAATCCATGCACACTGCAGGTTTTTTTACTGGGATAATCTCAGGACATTGTAGATATTTTAACCACAATAATCCCAGCACACTGCTGGTATTTTAAGCAGAATAATCCCAGCACACTGCAGAATTTTAACCAGAATAATTCCATCATACTGCAGTTATTTTAACCAGAATAATCCCAACACACTGCAGGTATATAATCCAGAATAATCCCAACACACTGCAGGTATTTTAACCAGGATTATCCCATCACACTGCATACATTTTAACCAGAATAATCCCCGCAAACTTCAGCTTTGTGAAGCATAATAATCCCAGCACATTGCAGGTACTTTAACCAGAATACATCCAGCGCACTGCAGGTATTAATACTGGGAGAATTACAGCGCACAGTCGGTATGTTAACCAGGATAATCCCAGCACACTGCAGTTATTTTAACCAGAATACACCGAGCATTCTGCAGGGACTTTAAGCAGAATAATCCCAACACACTGCAATATTAATACTGGGAGAAGCACAGCACACAACAGGTATTTTAATCAGAATACTCCAAGCACACAGCAGGTATTTTAACCGGGATAATCTCAGAACATTGTAGATATTTTAAACACAATAATCCCAGCACACTGCAGGTATTTTAAGCAGAATAATCCCAGCACACTGCTGGTATTGTAAGCAGAATGATCCCAGTACACTGCAGATATTTTAACCTGAATAATCCCAGTATACTGCAGTTATTTTAACCAGAATAATCCCAGCACACTGCAGGTATTAATACTGGAAGAATCACAGCACACAACTGGTATGTTAACGAGGATAATCCCAGAACACTGCAGGTATTTTAACCAGAATAATCCTAGCATTCTGCAGGGATTTTAACCAGAATAATCATAACACATGGCAATATTAATACTGGGATAATCACAGCACACAACAGGTATGTTAGCCAGGATAATCCCAGCACACTGCAGGTATTTTAACCAGAATAATCCCAGCACACTGCAGGTGTTTTATCCAGTATAATTCTAGAACACTTCAGGTATTTAACCAGAATAATCCCAGCACACTGCAGGTATTTTAATCAGAATAATCCAAGCACACTGCAGGTTTTTTTACTGGGATAATCTCAGGACATTGTAGATATTTTAACCACAATAATCCCAGCACACTGCTGGTATTTTAAGCAGAATAATCCCAGCACACTGCAGAATTTTAACCAGAATAATTCCATCATACTGCAGTTATTTTAACCAGAATAATCCCAACACACTGCAGGGATTTTATCCAGAATAATCCCAACACACTGCAGGTATTTTAACCAGAATAATCCCATCACACTGCATGCATTTTAACCAGAATAATCCCAGCACACTGCAGGTGTTTTATCCAGTATAATTCTAGAACACTTCAGGTATTTTAACCAGAATAATCCCAGCACACTGCAGGTGTTTTATCCAGTATAATTCTAGAACACTTCAGGTATTTTAACCAGAATAATCCCAGCACACTGCAGGTATTTTAATCAGAATAATCCAAGCACACTGCAGGTTTTTTTACTGGGATAATCTCAGGACATTGTAGATATTTTAACCACAATAATCCCAGCACACTGCTGGTATTTTAAGCAGAATAATACCAGCACACTGCAGATATTTTAACCAGAATAATCCCATCATACTGCAGTTATTTAAACCAGAATAATCCCAACACACTGCAGGTATTTTAACCAGAATAATCCCATCACACTGCATGCATTTTAAACAGAATAATCCCAGCAAACTTCAGGTATGTGAACCAGAATAATCCCAGCGCATTGCAGGTATTATAACCAGAATACTCCCAACGCACTGCAGGTATTTATACTGGGAGAATCACAGCGCACAACAGGTATGTTAACCATAATAATACAAGCACACTGCAGGCATGTTAACCAGAATACTCCCAGCACGCTGCAGGTATTAATACTGGGAGAATCACAGCACACAACAGGTATGTTAACCAGAATCATCCCAGCGCACAGCAGGTCTTTTATCCAGAATAATCCCAATACACTGCAGGTATTTTAACCAGGATAATCCCATCACACTGCATACATTTTAACCAGAATAATCGCAGCAAACTTCAGCTTTGTGAACCATAATAATCCCAGCACATTGCAGGTATTTTAACCAGAATACATCCAGCGCACTGCAGGTATTAATACTGGGAGAATTACAGCGCACAGCCGGTATGTTAACCAGGATAATCCCAGCACACTGCAGTTATTTTAACCAGAATACTCCTAGCATTCTGCAGGGATTTTAAGCAGAATAATCCCAACACACTGCAATATTAATACTGGGAGAAGCACAGCACACAACAGGTATTTTAAGCAGAATACTCCAAGCACACAGCAGGTATTTTAACCGGGATAATCTCAGAACATTGTAGATATTTTAACCAGAATAATCCCAGCGCACTGCAGGTATTTTATCCAGAATAATCCCAACACACTGCAGGTATTTTAACCAGGATAATCCCAGCACACTGCAGGTATTTTAATCAGAATATTCCAAGCACACTGCAGGTTTTGTTACTGGGATAATCTCAGGACATTGTAGATATTTTAACCACAATAATCCCAGCACACTGCTGGTATGTTAAGCAGAATAATCCCAGCACACTGCAGATATTTTAACCAGAATAATCCCATCATACTGCAGTTATTTAAACCTGAATAATCCCAGCACACTGCAGGTATTTTATCCAGAATAATCCCAGCACACTGCAGGTATTTTAACCAGGATGATCCCATCACACTGCATGCATTTTAACCAGAATAATCCCAGCAAACTTCAGGTATGTGAACCAGAATAATCCCAAACCATTTCAGGTATTTTAACCAGACTACTACCAATGCACTGCAGGTATTAATACTGGGAGAATCATAGTGCACAGCAGGTATATTAACCATAATAATACCAGCACACTGAAGGTACTTTAACCAGAATACTCCCAGCACACTGCAGGTATTAATACTGGGAGAATCACAGCACACAACAGTTATGTTAACCAGGTAATCCCAGCACTTTGCAGGTATTTTAACCAGAATAATCCCAGCACAATGCAGATTTGTTAACCAGGATAGTTCCAGCACGCTGCAGGTATTTTAACCAGAATAATCCCAGCACACTGCAGTTATTTTAACCAGAATAATCCCAGCGCACTGCAGGTTTTTTATCCAGAATAATCCCAGCACACTGCAGGTATTTTAACCAGAAAATCCCAGCACACTGCAGGTATTTTAACCAGACTAATCCCAACACACTGCAGGTATTTTAACCAGGATAATCCCAGCATTCCACACGTCTTTTAATCAGAATTATCCCAGCACACTGCAGGCATTTTAACCAGAATAATCCCAACACACTGGAGGTATTTTAACCAGGATTATCCCAGCAAACTGCAGGTATTTTAACCAGAATAATCCCAGCACTCCACAGGTATTTTAATCAGAATAATCCCAGCACACTGCAGGTATTAATACTGGGAGAATCACAGCACACAACAGGTATGTTAACGAGGATAATCCCAGCACACTGCAGGTATTTTAGCCAGAATAATCCTAGCATTCTGCAGGGATTTTTACCAGAATAATCATAACACATGGCAATATTAATACTGGGAGAATCACAGCACACAACAGGTATGTTAGCTAGGATAATCCCAGCACACTGCAGTTATTTTAAACAGAATAATTCCAGCAGAATGCAGGTGTTTTATCCAGTATAATTCTAGCACACTTCAGGTATTTTAACCAGAATAATCCCAGCACACTGCAGGTGTTTTAATCAGAATAATCCCAGCACACTGCAGGTATTTTAATCAGAATAATCCAAGCACACGGCAGGTTTTTTTACTGGGATAATCTCAGGACATTGTAGATATTTTAACCACAATAATCCCAGCACACTGCTGGTATTTTAAGCAGAATAATCCCAGCACACTGCAGAATCTTAACCAGAATAATTCCATCATACTGCAGTTATTTTAACCAGAATAATCCCAACACACTGCAGGTATATAATCCAGAATAATCCCAACACACTGCAGGTATTTTAACCAGGATTATCCCATCACACTGCATGCATTTTAACCAGAATAATCCCCGCAAACTTCAGGTATGTGAACCAGAATAATCCCAGCACATTGCAGGTTTTATAACCAGAATACTCCCAACGCACAGCAGGTATTTATATTGGGAGAATCACAGCGCACAACAGGTATGTTAGCCATAATAATACAAGCACACTGCAGGTATTTTAACCAGAAAATCCCAGCACACTGCAGGTATTTTAACCAGACTAATCCCAACACACTGCAGGTATTTTAACCAGGATAATCCCAGCATTCCACACGTCTTTTAATCAGAATTATCCCAGCACACTGCAGGCATTTTAACCAGAATAATCCCAACACACTGGAGGTATTTTAACCAGGATTATCCCAGCAAACTGCAGGTATTTTAACCAGAATAATCCCAGCACTCCACAGGTATTTTAATCAGAATAATCCCAGCACACTGCAGGTATTAATACTGGGAGAATCACAGCACACAACAGGTATGTTAACGAGGATAATCCCAGCACACTGCAGGTATTTTAGCCAGAATAATCCTAGCATTCTGCAGGGATTTTTACCAGAATAATCATAACACATGGCAATATTAATACTGGGAGAATCACAGCACACAACAGGTATGTTAGCCAGGATAATCCCAGCACACTGCAGTTATTTTAAACAGAATAATTCCAGCAGAATGCAGGTGTTTAATCCAGTATAATTCTAGCACACTTCAGGTATTTTAACCAGAATAATCCCAGCACACTGCAGGTGTTTTAATCAGAATAATCCCAGCACACTGCAGGTATTTTAATCAGAATAATCCAAGCACACGGCAGGTTTTTTTACTGGGATAATCTCAGGACATTGTAGATATTTTAACCACAATAATCCCAGCACACTGCTGGTATTTTAAGCAGAATAATCCCAGCACACTGCAGAATCTTAACCAGAATAATTCCATCATACTGCAGTTATTTTAACCAGAATAATCCCAACACACTGCAGGTATATAATCCAGAATAATCCCAACACACTGCAGGTATTTTAACCAGGATTATCCCATCACACTGCATGCATTTTAACCAGAATAATCCCCGCAAACTTCAGGTATGTGAACCAGAATAATCCCAGCACATTGCAGGTTTTATAACCAGAATACTCCCAACGCACAGCAGGTATTTATATTGGGAGAATCACAGCGCACAACAGGTATGTTAGCCATAATAATACAAGCACACTGCAGGTATTTTAACCAGAAAATCCCAGCACACTGCAGGTATTTTAACCAGACTAATCCCAACACACTGCAGGTATTTTAACCAGGATAATCCCAGCATTCCACACGTCTTTTAATCAGAATTATCCCAGCACACTGCAGGCATTTTAACCAGAATAATCCCAACACACTGGAGGTATTTTAACCAGGATTATCCCAGCAAACTGCAGGTATTTTAACCAGAATAATCCCAGCACTCCACAGGTATTTTAATCAGAATAATCCCAGCACACTGCAGGTATTAATACTGGGAGAATCACAGCACACAACAGGTATGTTAACGAGGATAATCCCAGCACACTGCAGGTATTTTAGCCAGAATAATCCTAGCATTCTGCAGGGATTTTTACCAGAATAATCATAACACATGGCAATATTAATACTGGGAGAATCACAGCACACAACAGGTATGTTAGCCAGGATAATCCCAGCACACTGCAGTTATTTTAAACAGAATAATTCCAGCAGAATGCAGGTGTTTTATCCAGTATAATTCTAGCACACTTCAGGTATTTTAACCAGAATAATCCCAGCACACTGCAGGTGTTTTAACCAGAATAATCCCAGCACACTGCAGGTATTTTAATCAGAATAATCCAAGCACACGGCAGGTTTTTTTACTGGGATAATCTCAGGACATTGTAGATATTTTAACCACAATAATCCCAGCACACTGCTGGTATTTTAAGCAGAATAATCCCAGCACACTGCAGAATCTTAACCAGAATAATTCCATCATACTGCAGTTATTTTAACCAGAATAATCCCAACACACTGCAGGTATATAATCCAGAATAATCCCAACACACTGCAGGTATTTTAACCAGGATTATCCCATCACACTGCATGCATTTTAACCAGAATAATCCCCGCAAACTTCAGGTATGTGAACCAGAATAATCCCAGCACATTGCAGGTTTTATAACCAGAATACTCCCAACGCACAGCAGGTATTTATATTGGGAGAATCACAGCGCACAACAGGTATGTTAGCCATAATAATACAAGCACACTGCAGGTATGTTAACCAGAATACTCCCAGCACATTGCAGATATTAATACTGGGAGAATCACAGCACACAACAGGTATGTTAACCAGAATAATCCCAGCGCACAGCAGGTCTTTTAGCCAGAATAATCCCAACACACTGCAGGTATTTTAACCAGGATAATCCCATCACACTGCATACATTTTAACCAGAATAATCCCAGCAAACTTCAGCTTTGTGAACCATAATAATCCCAGCACATTGCAGGTACTTTAACCAGAATACATCCAGCGCACTGCAGGTATTAATACTGGGAGAATTACAGCGCACAGCCGGTATGTTAACCAGAATAATCCCAGCACACTGCAGTTATTTTAACCAGAATACACCTAGCATTCTGCAGGGATTTTAAGCAGAATAATCCCAACACACTGCAATATTAATACTGGGAGAAGCACAGCACACAACAGGTATTTTAATCAGAATACTCCAAGCACACAGCAGGTATTTTAACCGGGATAATCTCAGAACATTGTAGATATTTTAACCAGAATAATCCCAGCACACTGCTGGTATTGTAAGCAGAATGATCCCAGCACACTGCAGATATTTTAACCTGAATAATCCCAGTATACTGCAGTTATTTTAACCAGAATAATACCAGCACACTGCAGGTATTAATACTGGAAGAATCACAGCACACAACTGGTATGTTAACGAGGATAATCCCAGCACACTGCAGAATTTTAACCAGAATAATTCCATCATACTGCAGTTATTTTAACCAGAATAATCCCAACACACTGCAGGTATTTTATCCAGAATAATCCCAACACGCTGCAGGTATTTTAACCAGAATAATCCCATCACACTGCATGCATTTTAAACAGAATAATCCCAGCAAACTTCAGGTATGTGAACCAGAATAATCCCAGCGCATTGCAGGTATTATAACCAGAATACTCCCAACGCACTGCAGGTATTTATACTGGGAGAATCACAGCGCACAACAGGTATGTTAACCATAATAATACAAGCACACTGCAGGCATGTTAACCAGAATACTCCCAGCACGCTGCAGGTATTAATACTGGGAGAATCACAGCACACAACAGGTATGTTAACCAGAATCATCCCAGCGCACAGCAGGTCTTTTATCCAGAATAATCCCAATACACTGCAGGTATTTTAACCAGGATAATCCCATCACACTGCATACATTTTAACCAGAATAATCGCAGCAAACTTCAGCTTTGTGAACCATAATAATCCCAGCACATTGCAGGTATTTTAACCAGAATACATCCAGCGCACTGCAGGTATTAATACTGGGAGAATTACAGCGCACAGCCGGTATGTTAACCAGGATAATCCCAGCACACTGCCGTTATTTTAACCAGAATACTCCTAGCATTCTGCAGGGATTTTAAGCAGAATAATCCCAACGCACTGCAATATTAATACTGGGAGAAGCACAGCACACAACAGGTATTTTAAGCAGAATACTCCAAGCACACAGCAGGTATTTTAACCGGGATAATCTCAGAACATTGTAGATATTTTAACCAGAATAATCCCAGCGCACTGCAGGTATTTTATCCAGAATAATCCCAACACACTGCAGGTATTTTAACCAGGATAATCGCAGCACACTGCAGGTATTTTAATCAGAATATTCCAAGCACACTGCAGGTTTTGTTACTGGGATAATCTCAGGACATTGTAGATATTTTAACCACAATAATCCCAGCACACTGCTGGTATGTTAAGCAGAATAATCCCAGCACACTGCAGATATTTTAACCAGAATAATCCCATCATACTGCAGTTATTTAAACCTGAATAATCCCAGCACACTGCAGGTATTTTATCCAGAATAATCCCAGCACACTGCAGGTATTTTAACCAGGATGATCCCATCACACTGCATGCATTTTAACCAGAATAATCCCAGCAAACTTCAGGTATGTGAACCAGAATAATCCCAGCACATTTCAGGTATTTTAACCAGACTACTACCAATGCACTGCAGGTATTAATACTGGGAGAATCATAGTGCACAGCAGGTATATTAACCATAATAATACCAGCACACTGAAGGTATTTTAACCAGAATACTCCCAGCACACTGCAGGTATTAATACTGGGAGAATCACAGCACACAACAGTTATGTTAACCAGGTAATCCCAGCACTTTGCAGGTATTTTAACCAGAATAATCCCAGCACAATGCAGATTTGTTAACCAGGATAGTTCCAGCACGCTGCAGGTATTTTAACCAGAATAATCCCAGCACACTGCAGTTATTTTAACCAGAATAATCCCAGCGCACTGCAGGTTTTTTATCCAGAATAATCCCAGCACACTGCAGGTATTTTAACCAGAAAATCCCAGCACACTGCAGGTATTTTAACCAGACTAATCCCAACACACTGCAGGTATTTTAACCAGGATAATCCCAGCATTCCACACGTCTTTTAATCAGAATTATCCCAGCACACTGCAGGCATTTTAACCAGAATAATCCCAACACACTGGAGGTATTTTAACCAGGATTATCCCAGCAAACTGCAGGTATTTTAACCAGAATAATCCCAGCACTCCGCAGGTATTTTAATCAGAATAATCCCAGCACACTGCAGGTATTAATACTGGGAGAATCACAGCACACAACAGGTATGTTAACGAGGATAATCCCAGCACACTGCAGGTATTTTAGCCAGAATAATCCTAGCATTCTGCAGGGATTTTTACCAGAATAATCATAACACATGGCAATATTAATACTGGGAGAATCACAGCACACAACAGGTATGTTAGCCAGGATAATCCCAGCACACTGCAGGTATTTTAATCAGAATAATCCAAGCACACGGCAGGTTTTTTTACTGGGATAATCTCAGGACATTGTAGATATTTTAACCACAATAATCCCAGCACACTGCTGGTATTTTAAGCAGAATAATCCCAGCACACTGCAGAATCTTAACCAGAATAATTCCATCATACTGCAGTTATTTTAACCAGAATAATCCCAACACACTGCAGGTATATAATCCAGAATAATCCCAACACACTGCAGGTATTTTAACCAGGATTATCCCATCACACTGCATGCATTTTAACCAGAATAATCCCCGCAAACTTCAGGTATGTGAACCAGAATAATCCCAGCACATTGCAGGTTTTATAACCAGAATACTCCCAACGCACAGCAGGTATTTATATTGGGAGAATCACAGCGCACAACAGGTATGTTAGCCATAATAATACAAGCACACTGCAGGTATGTTAACCAGAATACTCCCAGCACATTGCAGATATTAATACTGGGAGAATCACAGCGCACAACAGGTATGTTAACCAGAATAATCCCAGCGCACAGCAGGTCTTTTATCCAGAATAATCCCAACACACTGCAGGTATTTTAACCAGGATAATCCCATCACACTGCATACATTTTAACCAGAATAATCCCAGTAAACTTCAGCTTTGTGAACCATAATAATCCCAGCACATTGCAGGTATTTTAACCAGAATACATCCAGCGCACTGCAGGTATTAATACTGGGAGAATTACAGCGCACAGCCGGTATGTTAACCAGGATAATCCCAGCACACTGCAGTTATTTTAACCAGAATACACCTAGCATTCTGCAGGGATTTTAAGCAGAATAATCCCAACACACTGCAATATTAATACTGGGAGAAGCACAGCACACAACAGGTATTTTAATCAGAATACTCCAAGCACACAGCAGGTATTTTAACCGGGATAATCTCAGAACATTGTAGATATTTTAACCAGAATAATCCCAGCACACTGCTGGTATTGTAAGCAGAATGATCCCAGCACACTGCAGATATTTTAACCTGAATAATCCCAGTATACTGCAGTTATTTTAACCAGAATAATACCAGCACACTGCAGGTATTAATACTGGAAGAATCACAGCACACAACTGGTATGTTAACGAGGATAATCGCAGAACACTGCAGGTTTTTTAACCAGAATAATCCTAGCATTCTGCAGGGATTTTAACCAGAATAATCATACCACATGGCAATATTAATACTGGGATAATCACAGCACACAACAGGTATTTTAGCCTGGATAATCCCAGCACACTGCAGGTATTTTAACCAGAATAATCCCAGCACACTGCAGGTGTTTTACCCAGTATAATTCTAGAACACTTCAGGTATTTTAACCAGAATAATCCCAGCACACTGCAGGTATTTTAATCAGAATAATCCAAGCACACTGCAGGTTTTTTTACTGGGATAATCTCAGGACATTGTAGATATTTTAACCAAATTAATCCCAGCACACTGCTGGTATTTTAAGCAGAATAATCCCAGCACACTGCAGAATTTTAACCAGAATAATTCCATCATACTGCAGTTATTTTAACCAGAATAATCCCAACACACTGCAGGTATTTTATCCAGAATAATCCCAACACACTGCAGGTATTTTAACCAGGATAATCCCATCACACTGCATGCATTTTAACCAGAATAATCCCCGCAAACTTCAGGTATGTGAACCAGAATAATCCCAGCACATTGCAGGTATTTTAACCAGAATACTCCCAACGCACTGCAGGTATTAATACTGGGAGAATTATAGCGCACAACAGGTATATTAACCATAATAATACCAGCACACTGAAGGTATTTTAACCAGAATACTCCCAGCATACTGCAGGTATTAATACTGGGAGAATCACAGCACACAACAGGTATGTTAACCAGGATAATCCCAGCACTTTGCCGGTATTTTAACCAGAATAGTCCCAGCACAATGCAGGTACGTTAACAAGGATAGTCCCAGCACGCTGCAGGTATTTTAACCAGAATAATCCCAGCGCACTGCAGTTATTTTAACCAGAATAATCCCAGCGCACAGCAGGTATTTTATCCAGAATAATCCCAACACACTGCAGGTATTTTAACCAGGATAATCCCAGCACACTGCAGGTATTTTAATCAGAATAATCCAAGCACACTGCAGGTTTTTTTACTGGGATCATCTCAGGACATTGTAGATATTTTAACCACAATAATCCCAGCACACTGCCGGTATGTTAAGCAGAATAATCCCAGCACACTGCAGATATTTTAACCAGAATAATCCCATCATACTGCAGTTATTTAAACCTGAATAATCCCAGCACACTGCAGGTATTTTATCCAGAATAATCCCAGCACACTGCAGGTATTTTAACCAGGTTGATCCCATCACACTGCATGCATTTTAACCAGAATAATCCCAGCAAACTTCAGGTATGTGAACCGGAATAATCCCAGCACATTTCAGGTATTTTAACCAGACTACTACCAATGCACTGCATGTATTAATACTGGGAGAATCATAGTGCACAGCAGGTATATTAACCATAATAATACCAGTACACTGAAGGTATTTTAACCAGAATACTCCCAGCACACTGCAGGTATTAATACTGGGAGAATCACAGCACACAACAGTTATGTTAACCAGGTAATCCCAGCACTTTGCAGGTATTTTAACCAGAATAATCCCAGCACAATGCAGATTTGTTAACCAGGATAGTTCCAGCACGCTGCAGGTATTTTAACCAGAATAATCCCTGCACACTGCAGTTATTTTAACCAGAATAATCCCAGCGCACTGCAGGTTTTTTTATCCAGAATAATCCCAGCACACTGCAGGTATTTTAACCAGAAAATCCCAGCACACTGCAGGTATTTTAACCAGACTAATCCCAACACACTGCAGGTATTTTAACCAGGATAATCCCAGCATTCCACACGTCTTTTAATCAGAATTATCCCAGCACACTGCAGGTATTTTAACCAGAAAATCCCAGCACACTGCAGGCATTTTAACCAGAATAATCCCAACACACTGGAGGTATTTTAACCAGGATTATCCCAGCAAACTGCAGGTATTTTAACCAGAATAATCCCAGCACTCCACAGGTATTTTAATCAGAATAATCCCAGCACACTGCAGGTATTAATACTGGGAGAATCACAGCACACAACAGGTATGTTAACGAGGATAATCCCAGCACACTGCAGGTATTTTAGCCAGAATAATCCTAGCATTCTGCAGGGATTTTTACCAGAATAATCATAACACATGGCAATATTAATACTGGGAGAATCACAGCACACAACAGGTATTTTAGAGAGGATAATCCCAGCACACTGCAGGTATTTTAAACAGAATAAGTCCAGCAGAATGCAGGTGTTTTATCCAGTATAATTCTAGCACACTTCAGGTATTTTAACCAGAATAATCCCAGCACACTGCAGGTGTTTTAACCAGAATAATCCCAGCACATTGCAGGTATTTTAACCAGAATACATCCAGCGCACTGCAGGTATTAATACTGGGAGAATTACAGCGCACAGCCGGTATGTTAACCAGGATAATCCCAGCACACTGCAGTTATTTTAACCAGAATACACCTAGCATTCTGCAGGGATTTTAAGCAGAATAATCCCAACACACTGCAATATTAATACTGGGAGAAGCACAGCACACAACAGGTATTTTAATCAGAATACTCCAAGCACACAGCAGGTATTTTAACCGGGATAATCTCAGAACATTGTAGATATTTTAACCAGAATAATCCCAGCACACTGCTGGTATTGTAAGCAGAATGATCCCAGCACACTGCAGATATTTTAACCTGAATAATCCCAGTATACTGCAGTTATTTTAACCAGAATAATACCAGCACACTGCAGGTATTAATACTGGAAGAATCACAGCACACAACTGGTATGTTAACGAGGATAATCCCAGAACATTGCAGGTATTTTAACCAGAATAATCCTAGCATTCTGCAGGGATTTTAACCAGAATAATCATAACACATGGCAATATTAATACTGGGATAATCACAGCACACAACAGGTATTTTAGCCTGGATAATCCCAGCACACTGCAGGTATTTTAACCAGAATAATCCCAGCACACTGCAGGTGTTTTACCCAGTATAATTCTAGAACACTTCAGGTATTTTAACCAGAATAATCCCAGCAAACTGCAGGTATTTTAATCAGAATAATCCAAGCACACTGCAGGTTTTTTTACTGGGATAATCTCAGGACATTGTAGATATTTTAACCAAAATAATCCCAGCACACTGCTGGTATTTTAAGCAGAATAATCCCAGCACACTGCAGAATTTTAACCAGAATAATTCCATCATACTGCAGTTATTTTAACCAGAATAATCCCAACACACTGCAGGTATTTTATCCAGAATAATCCCAACACACTGCAGGTATTTTAACCAGGATAATCCCATCACACTGCATGCATTTTAACCAGAATAATCCCCGCAAACTTCAGGTATGTGAACCAGAATAATCCCAGCACATTGCAGGTATTTTAACCAGAATACTCCCAACGCACTGCAGGTATTAATACTGGGAGAATTATAGCGCACAACAGGTATATTAACCATAATAATACCAGCACACTGAAGGTATTTTAACCAGAATACTCCCAGCATACTGCAGGTATTAATACTGGGAGAATCACAGCACACAACAGGTATGTTAACCAGGATAATCCCAGCACTTTGCCGGTATTTTAACCAGAATAGTCCCAGCACAATGCAGGTACGTTAACAAGGATAGTCCCAGCACGCTGCAGGTATTTTAACCAGAATAATCCCAGCGCACAGCAGGTATTTTATCCAGAATAATCCCAACACACTGCAGGTATTTTAACCAGGATAATCCCAGCACACTGCAGGTATTTTAATCAGAATAATCCAAGCACACTGCAGGTTTTTTTACTGGGATAATCTCAGGACATTGTAGATATTTTAACCACAATAATCCCAGCACACTGCCGGTATGTTAAGCAGAATAATCCCAGCACACTGCAGATATTTTAACCAGAATAATCCCATCATACTGCAGTTATTTAAACCTGAATAATCCCAGCACACTGCAGGTATTTTAACCAGGATGATCCCATCACACTGCATGCATTTTAACCAGAATAATCCCAGCAAACTTCAGGTATGTGAACCAGAATAATCCCAGCACATTTCAGGTATTTTAACCAGACTACTACCAATGCACTGCATGTATTAATACTGGGAGAATCATAGTGCACAGCAGGTATATTAACCATAATAATACCAGTACACTGAAGGTATTTTAACCAGAATACTCCCAGCACACTGCAGGTATTAATACTGGGAGAATCACAGCACACAACAGTTATGTTAACCAGGTAATCCCAGCACTTTGCAGGTATTTTAACCAGAATAATCCCAGCAAAATGCAGATTTGTTAACCAGGATAGTTCCAGCACGCTGCAGGTATTTTAACCAGAATAATCCCTGCACACTGCAGTTATTTTAACCAGAATAATCCCAGCGCACTGCAGGTTTTTTTATCCAGAATAATCCCAGCACACTGCAGGTATTTTAACCAGAAAATCCCAGCACACTGCAGGTATTTTAACCAGACTAATCCCAACACACTGCAGGTATTTTAACCAGGATAATCCCAGCATTCCACACGTCTTTTAATCAGAATTATCCCAGCACACTGCAGGTATTTTAACCAGAAAATCCCAGCACACTGCAGGCATTTTAACCAGAATAATCCCAACACACTGGAGGTATTTTAACCAGGATTATCCCAGCAAACTGCAGGTATTTTAACCAGAATAATCCCAGCACTCCACAGGTATTTTAATCAGAATAATCCCAGCACACTGCAGGTATTAATACTGGGAGAATCACAGCACACAACAGGTATGTTAACGAGGATAATCCCAGCACACTGCAGGTATTTTAGCCAGAATAATCCTAGCATTCTGCAGGGATTTTTACCAGAATAATCATAACACATGGCAATATTAATACTGGGAGAATCACAGCACACAACAGGTATTTTAGCCAGGATAATCCCAGCACACTGCAGGTATTTTAAACAGAATAATTCCAGCAGAATGCAGGTGTTTTATCCAGTATAATTCTAGCACACTTCAGGTATTTTAACCAGAATAATCCCAGCACACTGCAGGTGTTTTAACCAGAATAATCCCAGCACATTGCAGGTATTTTAACCAGAATACATCCAGCGCACTGCAGGTATTAATACTGGGAGAATTACAGCGCACAGCCGGTATGTTAACCAGGATAATCCCAGCACACTGCAGTTATTTTAACCAGAATACACCTAGCATTCTGCAGGGATTTTAAGCAGAATAATCCCAACACACTGCAATATTAATACTGGGAGAAGCACAGCACACAACAGGTATTTTAATCAGAATACTCCAAGCACACAGCAGGTATTTTAACCGGGATAATCTCAGAACATTGTAGATATTTTAACCAGAATAATCCCAGCACACTGCTGGTATTGTAAGCAGAATGATCCCAGCACACTGCAGATATTTTAACCTGAATAATCCCAGTATACTGCAGTTATTTTAACCAGAGTAATACCAGCACACTGCAGGTATTAATACTGGAAGAATCACAGCACACAACTGGTATGTTAACGAGGATAATCCCAGAACATTGCAGGTATTTTAACCAGAATAATCCTAGCATTCTGCAGGGATTTTAACCAGAATAATCATAACACATGGCAATATTAATACTGGGATAATCACAGCACACAACAGGTATTTTAGCCTGGATAATCCCAGCACACTGCAGGTATTTTAACCAGAATAATCCCAGCACACTGCAGGTGTTTTACCCAGTATAATTCTAGAACACTTCAGGTATTTTAACCAGAATAATCCCAGCACACTGCAGGTATTTTAATCAGAATAATCCAAGCACACTGCAGGTTTTTTTACTGGGATAATCTCAGGACATTGTAGATATTTTAACCAAAATAATCCCAGCACACTGCTGGTATTTTAAGCAGAATAATCCCAGCACACTGCAGAATTTTAACCAGAATAATTCCATCATACTGCAGTTATTTTAACCAGAATAATCCCAACACACTGCAGGTATTTTATCCAGAATAATCCCAACACACTGCAGGTATTTTAACCAGGATAATCCCATCACACTGCATGCATTTTAACCAGAATAATCCCCGCAAACTTCAGGTATGTGAACCAGAATAATCCCAGCACATTGCAGGTATTTTAACCAGAATACTCCCAACGCACTGCAGGTATTAATACTGGGAGAATCATAGCGCACAACAGGTATATTAACCATAATAATACCAGCACACTGAAGGTATTTTAACCAGAATACTCCCAGCATACTGCAGGTATTAATACTGGGAGAATCACAGCACACAACAGGTATGTTAAACAGGATAATCCCAGCACTTTGCCGGTATTTTAACCAGAATAGTCCCAGCACAATGCAGGTACGTTAACAAGGATAGTCCCAGCACGCTGCAGGTATTTTAACCAGAATAATCCCAGCGCACTGCAGTTATTTTAACCAGAATAATCCCAGCGCACAGCAGGTATTTTATCCAGAATAATCCCAACACACTGCAGGTATTTTAACCAGGATAATCCCAGCACACTGCAGGTATTTTAATCAGAATAATCCAAGCACACTGCAGGATTTTTTACTGGGATAATCTCAGGACATTGTAGATATTTTAACCACAATAATCCCAGCACACTGCCGGTATGTTAAGCAGAATAATCCCAGCACACTGCAGATATTTTAACCAGAATAATCCCATCATACTGCAGTTATTTAAACCTGAATAATCCCAGCACACTGCAGGTATTTTATCCAGAATAATCCCAGCACACTGCAGGTATTTTAACCAGGATGATCCCATCACACTGCATGCATTTTAACCAGAATAATCCCAGCAAACTTCAGGTATGTGAACCAGAATAATCCCAGCACATTTCAGGTATTTTAACCAGACTACTACCAATGCACTGCAGGTATTAATACTGGGAGAATCATAGTGCACAGCAGGTATATTAACCATAATAATACCAGTACACTGAAGGTATTTTAACCAGAATACTCCCAGCACACTGCAGGTATTAATACTGGGAGAATCACAGCACACAACAGTTATGTTAACCAGGTAATCCCAGGACTTTGCAGGTAGTTTAACCAGAATAATCCCAGCACAATGCAGATTTGTTAACCAGGATAGTTCCAGCACGCTGCAGGTATTTTAACCAGAATAATCCCTGCACACTGCAGTTATTTTAACCAGAATAATCCCAGCGCACTGCAGGTTTTTTATCCAGAATAATCCCAGCACACTGCAGGTATTTTAACCAGAAAATCCCAGCACACTGCAGGTATTTTAACCAGACTAATCCCAACACACTGCAGGTATTTTAAACAGGATAATCCCAGCATTCCACACGTCTTTTAATCAGAATTATCCCAGCACACTGCAGGTATTTTAACCAGAAAATCCCAGCACACTGCAGGCATTTTAACCAGAATAATCCCAACACACTGGAGGTATTTTAACCAGGATTATCCCAGCAAACTGCAGGTATTTTAACCAGAATAATCCCAGCACTCCACAGGTATTTTAATCAGAATAATCCCAGCACACTGCAGGTATTAATACTGGGAGAATCACAGCACACAACAGGTATGTTAACGAGGATAATCCCAGCACACTGCAGGTATTTTAGCCAGAATAATCCTAGCATTCTGCAGGGATTTTTACCAGAATAATCATAACACATGGCAATATTAATACTGGGAGAATCACAGCACACAACAGGTATTTTAGCCAGGATAATCCCAGCACACTGCAGGTATTTTAAACAGAATAATTCCAGCAGAATGCAGGTGTTTTATCCAGTATAATTCTAGCACACTTCAGGTATTTTAACCAGAATAATCCCAGCACACTGCAGGTGTTTTAACCAGAATAATCCCAGCACACTGCAGGTGTATTAACCAGAATAATCCCAGCACACTGCAGGTATTTTAATCAGAATAATCCAAGCACACTGCAGGTTTTTATACTGGGATAATCTCAGGACATTGTAGATATTTTAACCACAATAATCCCAGCACACTGCTGGTATTTTAAGCAGAATAATCCCAGCACACTGCAGAATTTTAACCAGAATAATTCCATCATTCTGCAGTTATTTTAACCAGAATAATCCCAACACACTGCAGGTATATAATCCAGAATAATCCCAACACACTGCAGGTATTTTAACCAGGATTATCCCATCACACTGCATACATTTTAACCAGAATAATCCCAGCAAACTTCAGCTTTGTGAACCATAATAATCCCAGCACATTGCAGGTACTTTAACCAGAATACATCCAGCGCACTGCAGGTATTAATACTGGGAGAATTACAGCGCACAGCCGGTATGTTAACCAGGATAATCCCAGCACACTGCAGTTATTTTAACCAGAATACACCTAGCATTCTGCAGGGACTTTAAGCAGAATAATCCCAACACACTGCAATATTAATACTGGGAGAAGCACAGCACACAACAGGTATTTTAATCAGAATACTCCAAGCACACAGCAGGTATTTTAACCGGGATAATCTCAGAACATTGTAGATATTTTAAACACAATAATCCCAGCACACTGCAGGTATTTTAAGCAGAATAATCCCAGCACGCTGCTGGTATTGTAAGCAGAATGATCCCAGTACACTGCAGATATTTTAACCTGAATAATCCCAGTATACTGCAGTTATTTTAAGCAGAATAATCCCAGCACACTGCAGGTATTAATACTGGAAGAATCACAGCACACAACTGGTATGTTAACGAGGATAATCCCAGAACACTGCAGGTATTTTAACCAGAATAATCCTAGCATTCTGCAGGGATTTTAACCAGAATAATCATAACACATGGCAATATTAATACTGGGATAATCACAGCACACAACAGGTATGTTAGCCAGGATAATCCCAGCACACTGCAGGTATTTTAACCAGAATAATCCAGCACACTGCAGGTGTTTTATCCAGTATAATTCTAGAACACTTCAGGTATTTTAACCAGAATAATCCCAGCACACTGCAGGTATTTTAATCAGAATAATCCAAGCACACTGCAGGTTTTTTTTACTGGGATAATCTCAGGACATTGTAGATATTTTAACCACAATAATCCCAGCACACTGCTGGTATTTTAAGCAGAATAATCCCAGCACACTGCAGAATTTTAACCAGAATAATTCCATCATACTGCAGTTATTTTAACCAGAATAATCCCAACACACTGCAGGTATTTTATCCAGAATAATCCCAACACACTGCAGGTATTTTAACCAGAATAATCCCATCACACTGCATGCATTTTAAACAGAATAATCCCAGCAAACTTCAGGTATGTGAACCAGAATAATCCCAGCGCATTGCAGGTATTATAACCAGAATACTCCCAACGCACTGCAGGTATTTATACTGGGAGAATCACAGCGCACAACAGGTATGTTAACCATAATAATACAAGCACACTGCAGGCATGTTAACCAGAATACTCCCAGCACGCTGCAGGTATTAATACTGGGAGAATCACAGCACACAACAGGTATGTTAACCAGAATCATCCCAGCGCACAGCAGGTCTTTTATCCAGAATAATCCCAATACACTGCAGGTATTTTAACCAGGATAATCCCATCACACTGCATACATTTTAACCAGAATAATCCCAGCAAACTTCAGCTTTGTGAACCATAATAATCCCAGCACATTGCAGGTATTTTAACCAGAATACATCCAGCGCACTGCAGGTATTAATACTGGGAGAATTACAGCGCACAGCCGGTATGTTAACCAGGATAATCCCAGCACACTGCAGTTATTTTAACCAGAATACTCCTAGCATTCTGCAGGGACTTTAAGCAGAATAATCCCAACACACTGCAATATTAATACTGGGAGAAGCACAGCACACAACAGGTATTTTAAGCAGAATACTCCAAGCACACAGCAGGTATTTTAACCGGGATAATCTCAGAACATTGTAGATATTTTAAACACAATAATCCCAGCACACTGCAGTATTTTAAGCAGAATAATCCCAGCACACTGCTGGTATTGTAAGCAGAATGATCCCAGTACACTGCAGATATTTTAACCTGAATAATCCCAGTATACTGCAGTTATTTTAAGCAGAATAATCCAGCACACTGCAGGTATTAATACTGGAAGAATCACAGCACACAACTGGTATGTTAACGAGGATAATCCCAGAACACTGCAGGTATTTTAACCAGAATAATCCTAGCATTCTGCAGGGATTTTAACCAGAATAATCATAACACATGGCAATATTAATACTGGGATAATCACAGCACACAACAGGTATGTTAGCCAGGATAATCCCAGCACACTGCAGGTATTTTAACCAGAATAATCCCAGCACACTGCAGGTGTTTTATCCAGTATAATTCTAGAACACTTCAGGTATTTTAACCAGAATAATCCAGCACACTGCAGGTATTTTAATCAGAATAATCCAAGCACACTGCAGGTTTTTTTACTGGATAATCTCAGGACATTGTAGATATTTTAACCACAATAATCCAGCACACTGCTGGTATTTTAAGCAGAATAATCCCAGCACACTGCAGAATTTTAACCAGAATAATTCCATCATACTGCAGTTATTTTAACCAGAATAATCCCAACACACTGCAGGTATTTTATCCAGAATAATCCCAACACACTGCAGGTATTTTAACCAGAATAATCCATCACACTGCATGCATTTTAAACAGAATAATCCCAGCAAACTTCAGGTATGTGAACCAGAATAATCCCAGCGCATTGCAGGTATTATAACCAGAATACTCCCAACGCACTGCAGGTATTTATACTGGGAGAATCACAGCGCACAACAGGTATGTTAACCATAATAATACAAGCACACTGCAGGCATGTTAACCAGAATACTCCCAGCACGCTGCAGGTATTAATACTGGGAGAATCACAGCACACAACAGGTATGTTAACCAGAATCATCCCAGCGCACAGCAGGTCTTTTATCCAGAATAATCCCAATACACTGCAGGTATTTTAACCAGGATAATCCCATCACACTGCATACATTTTAACCAGAATAATCCCAGCAAACTTCAGCTTTGTGAACCATAATAATCCCAGCACATTGCAGGTATTTTAACCAGAATACATCCAGCGCACTGCAGGTATTAATACTGGGAGAATTACAGCGCACAGCCGGTATGTTAACCAGGATAATCCCAGCACACTGCAGTTATTTTAACCAGAATACTCCTAGCATTCTGCAGGGATTTTAAGCAGAATAATCCCAACACACTGCAATATTAATACTGGGAGAAGCACAGCACACAACAGGTATTTTAATCAGAATACTCCAAGCACACAGCAGGTATTTTAACCGGGATAATCTCAGAACATTGTAGATATTTTAACCAGAATAATCCCAGCGCACTGCAGGTATTTTATCCAGAATAATCCCAACACACTGCAGGTATTTTAACCAGGATAATCCCAGCACACTGCAGGTTTTTTAATCAGAATATTCCAAGCACACTGCAGGTTTTGTTACTGGGATAATCTCAGGACATTGTAGATATTTGAAGCACAATAATCCCAGCACACTGCTGGTATGTTAAGCAGAATAATCCCAGCACACTGCAGATATTTTAACCAGAATAATCCCATCATACTGCAGTTATTTAAACCTGAATAATCCCAGCACACTGCAGGTATTTTATCCAGAATAATCCCAGCACACTGCAGGTATTTTAACCAGGATGATCCCATCACACTGCATGCATTTTAACCAGAATAATCCCAGCAAACTTCAGGTATGTGAACCAGAATAATCCCAGCACATTTCAGGTATTTTAACCAGACTACTACCAATGCACTGCAGGTATTAATACTGGGAGAATCATAGTGCACAGCAGGTATATTAACCATAATAATACCAGCACACTGAAGGTATTTTAACCAGAATACTCCCAGCACACTGCAGGTATTAATACTGGGAGAATCACAGCACACAACAGTTATGTTAACCAGGTAATCCCAGCACTTTGCAGGTATTTTAACCAGAATAATCCCAGCACAATGCAGATTTGTTAACCAGGATAGTTCCAGCACGCTGCAGGTATTTTAACCAGAATAATCCCAGCACACTGCAGTTATTTTAACCAGAATAATCCTAGCATTCTGCAGGGATTTTTACCAGAATAATCATAACACATGGCAATATTAATACTGGGAGAATCACAGCACACAACAGGTATGTTAGCCAGGATAATCCCAGCACACTGCAGTTATTTTAAACAGAATAATTCCAGCAGAATGCAGGTGTTTTATCCAGTATAATTCTAGCACACTTCAGGTATTTTAACCAGAATAATCCCAGCACACTGCAGGTGTTTTAACCAGAATAATCCCAGCACACTGCAGGTATTTTAATCAGAATAATCCAAGCACACGGCAGGTTTTTTTACTGGGATAATCTCAGGACATTGTAGATATTTTAACCACAATAATCCCAGCACACTGCTCGTATTTTAAGCAGAATAATCCCAGCACACTGCAGAATCTTAACCAGAATAATTCCATCATACTGCAGTTATTTTAACCAGAATAATCCCAACACACTGCAGGTATATAATCCAGAATAATCCCAACACACTGCAGGTATTTTAACCAGGATTATCCCATCACACTGCATGCATTTTAACCAGAATAATCCCCGCAAACTTCAGGTATGTGAACCAGAATAATCCCAGCACATTGCAGGTTTTATAACCAGAATACTCCCAACGCACAGCAGGTATTTATATTGGGAGAATCACAGCGCACAACAGGTATGTTAGCCATAATAATACAAGCACACTGCAGGTATGTTAACCAGAATACTCCCAGCACATTGCAGATATTAATACTGGGAGAATCACAGCACACAACAGGTATGTTAACCAGAATAATCCCAGCGCACAGCAGGTCTTTTATCCAGAATAATCCCAACACACTGCAGGTATTTTAACCAGGATAATCCCATCACACTGCATACATTTTAACCAGAATAATCCCAGCAAACTTCAGCTTTGTGAACCATAATAATCCCAGCACATTGCAGGTACTTTAACCAGAATACATCCAGCGCACTGCAGGTATTAATACTGGGAGAATTACAGCGCACAGCCGGTATGTTAACCAGGATAATCCCAGCACACTGCAGTTATTTTAACCAGAATACACCTAGCATTCTGCAGGGATTTTAAGCAGAATAATCCCAACACACTGCAATATTAATACTGGGAGAAGCACAGCACACAACAGGTATTTTAATCAGAATACTCCAAGCACACAGCAGGTATTTTAACCGGGATAATCTCAGAACATTGTAGATATTTTAACCAGAATAATCCCAGCACACTGCAGGTATTTTAAGCAGAATAATCCCAGCACACTGCTGGTATTGTAAGCAGAATGATCCCAGCACACTGCAGATATTTTAACCTGAATAATCCCAGTATACTGCAGTTATTTTAACCAGAATAATACCAGCACACTGCAGGTATTAATACTGGAAGAATCACAGCACACAACTGGTATGTTAACGAGGATAATCCCAGAACACTGCAGGTATTTTAACCAGAATAATCCTAGCATTCTGCAGGGATTTTAACCAGAATAATCATAACACATGGCAATATTAATACTGGGATAATCACAGCACACAACAGGTATTTTAGCCTGGATAATCCCAGCACACTGCAGGTATTTTAACCAGAATAATCCCAGCACACTGCAGGTGATTTACCCAGTATAATTCTAGAACACTTCAGGTATTTTAACCAGAATAATCCCAGCACACTGCAGGTATTTTAATCAGAATAATCCAAGCACACTGCAGGTTTTTTTACTGGGATAATCTCAGGACATTGTAGATATTTTAACCAAAATAATCCCAGCACACTGCTGGTATTTTAAGCAGAATAATCCCAGCACACTGCAGAATTTTAACCAGAATAATTCCATCATACTGCAGTTATTTTAACCAGAATAATCCCAACACACTGCAGGTATTTTATCCAGAATAATCCCAACACACTGCAGGTATTTTAACCAGGATAATCCCATCACACTGCATGCATTTTAACCAGAATAATCCCCGCAAACTTCAGGTATGTGAACCAGAATAATCCCAGCACATTGCAGGTATTTTAACCAGATTACTCCCAACGCACTGCAGGTATTAATACTGGGAGAATCATAGCGCACAACAGGTATATTAACCATAATAATACCAGCACACTGAAGGTATTTTAACCAGAATACTCCCAGCACACTGCAGGTATTAATACTGGGAGAATCACAGCACACAACAGTTATGTTAACCAGGATAATCCCAGCACTTTGCCGGTATTTTAACCAGAATAGTCCCAGCACAATGCAGCTACGTTAACAAGGATAGTCCCCAGCACGCTGCAGGTATTTTAACCAGAATAATCCCAGCGCACTGCAGTTATTTTAACCAGAATAATCCCAGCGCACAGCAGGTATTTTATCCAGAATAATCCCAACACACTGCAGGTATTTTAACCAGGATAATCCCAGCACACTGCAGGTATTTTAATCAGAATAATCCAAGCACACTGCAGGTTTTTTTACTGGGATAATCTCAGGACATTGTAGATATTTTAACCACAATAATCCCAGCACACTGCTGGTATTTTAAGCAGAATAATCCCAGCACACTGCAGAATTTTAACCAGAATAATTCCATCATACTGCAGTTATTTTAACCAGAATAATCCCAACACACTGCAGGTATTTTATCCAGAATAATCCCAACACACTGCAGGTATTTTAACCAGAATAATCCCATCACACTGCATGCATTTTAAACAGAATAATCCCAGCAAACTTCAGGTATGTGAACCAGAATAATCCCAGCGCATTGCAGGTATTATAACCAGAATACTCCCAACGCACTGCAGGTATTTATACTGGGAGAATCACAGCGCACAACAGGTATGTTAACCATAATAATACAAGCACACTGCAGGCATGTTAACCAGAATACTCCCAGCACGCTGCAGGTATTAATACTGGGAGAATCACAGCACACAACAGGTATGTTAACCAGAATCATCCCAGCGCACAGCAGGTCTTTTATCCAGAATAATCCCAATACACTGCAGGTATTTTAACCAGGATAATCCCATCACACTGCATACATTTTAACCAGAATAATCCCAGCAAACTTCAGCTTTGTGAACCATAATAATCCCAGCACATTGCAGGTATTTTAACCAGAATACATCCAGCGCACTGCAGGTATTAATACTGGGAGAATTACAGCGCACAGCCGGAATGTTAACCAGGATAATCCCAGCACACTGCAGTTATTTTAACCAGAATACTCCTAGCATTCTGCAGGGATTTTAAGCAGAATAATCCCAACACACTGCAATATTAATACTGGGAGAAGCACAGCACACAACAGGTATTTTAAGCAGAATACTCCAAGCACACAGCAGGTATTTTAACCGGGATAATCTCAGAACATTGTAGATATTTTAACCAGAATAATTCCAGCGCACTGCAGGTATTTTATCCAGAATAATTCCAACCACACTGCAGGTATTTTAACCAGGATAATCCCAGCACACTGCAGGTATTTTTAATCAGAATATTCCAAGCACACTGCAGGTTTTGTTACTGGGATAATCTCAGACATTGTAGATATTTTAACCACAATAATCCCAGCACACTGCTGGTATGTTATGCAGAATAATCCCAGCACACTGCAGATATTTTAACCAGAATAATCCCATCATACTGCAGTTATTTAAACCTGAATAATCCCAGCACACTGCAGGTATTTTATCCAGAATAATCCCAGCACACTGCAGGTATTTTAACCAGGATGATCCCATCACACTGCATGCATTTTAACCAGAATAATCCCAGCAAACTTCAGGTATGTGAACCAGAATAATCCCAGCACATTTCAGGTATTTTAACCAGACTACTACCAATGCACTGCAGGTATTAATACTGGGAGAATCATAGTGCACAGCAGGTATATTAACCATAATAATACCAGCACACTGAAGGTATTTTAACCAGAATACTCCCAGCACACTGCAGGTATTAATACTGGGAGAATCACAGCACACAACAGTTATGTTAACCAGGTAATCCCAGCACTTTGCAGGTATTTTAACCAGAATAATCCCAGCACAATGCAGATTTGTTAACCAGGATAGTTCCAGCACGCTGCAGGTATTTTAACCAGAATAATCCCTGCACACTGCAGTTATTTTAACCAGAATAATCCCAGCGCACTGCAGGTTTTTTATCCAGAATAATCCCAGCACACTGCAGGTATTTTAACCAGAAAATCCCAGCACACTGCAGGTATTTTAACCAGACTAATCCCAACACACTGCAGGTATTGTAACCAGGATAATCCAGCATTCCACACGTCTTTTAATCAGAATTATCCCAGCACACTGCAGGTATTTTAACCAGAAAATCCCAGCACACTGCAGGCATTTTAACCAGAATAATCCCAACACACTGGAGGTATTTTAACCAGGATTATCCAGCAAACTGCAGGTATTTTAACCAGAATAATCCCAGCACTCCACAGGTATTTTAATCAGAATAATCCTAGCACACTGCAGGTATTAATACTGGGAGAATCACAGCACACAACAGGTATGTTAACGAGGATAATCCCAGCACACAGCAGGTATTTTAGCCAGAATAATCCTAGCATTCTGCAGGGATTTTTACCAGAATAATCATAACACATGGCAATATTAATACTGAGAGAATCACAGCACACAACAGGTATTTTAGCCAGGATAATCCCAGCACACTGCAGGTATTTTAAACAGAATAATTCCAGCAGAATGCAGGTGTTTTATCCAGTATAATTCTAGCACACTTCAGGTATTTTAAACCAGAATAATCCCAGCACACTGCAGGTGTTTTAACCAGAATAATCCCAGCACACTGCAGGTGTTTTAACCAGAATAATCAAGCACACTGCATGTATTTTAATCAGAATAATCCAAGCACACTGCAGTTTTTTTTACTGGGATAATCTCAGGACATTGTAGATATTTTAACCACAATAATCCCAGCACACTGCTGGTATTTTAAGCAGGAATAATCCCAGCACACTGCAGAATTTTAACCAGAATAATTCCATCATACTGCAGTTATTTTAACCAGAATAATCCCAACACACTGCAGGTATATAATCCAGAATAATCCCAACACACTGCAGGTATTTTAACCAGGATTATCCCATCACACTGCATACATTTTAACCAGAATAATCCCAGCAAACTTCAGCTTTGTGAACCATAATAATCCCAGCACATTGCAGGTACTTTAACCAGAATACATCCAGCGCACTGCAGGTATTAATACTGGG